>JARQOC010000003.1:214675431-214783785 GCA_033576535.1 Allobates femoralis
AGTTGCCTTATATGTGTGTGTAATCAATTGAAAGCCCAGTGAGGGGAGAGATTGAATAGGCAACCAGTTGGGTAATCAGTGCTGGTGCTGTGCTGCAAATCCTTTAGTAAATTGTCAGTAAACGTGATAGAATACAACTGATAAAAGCATTGAATCGTAGTAGTAGGTGTTTGGATAACACTGTCACCCCTGGTGGGTTTATATCCTCTTTTGATTCGGGCAAGTTGCAAGGATATCTATATCAATTTATTATAAATTTCTGTACTAGTGCAATATACAGACAGATTGGGATGATATTTAACATCATATATAAATATGAACCTTTAAACCTGTATAGATATTTTCCATCCTGTTTTTGTATATACGAGAAAAGCACATAATATATATACATGCATAACTCTTATGTGAGACCTGTGAATATATAGTGCTATGGTTTTGTAACCTTACTCCCACCCCTTGTATTGCACATTTAATACTAATAAAAATTTGTACTGTTTCATAAATTTGGACCACAGAATCATTTTTTGCTCTTTTTCCCTGTGGTAAATTGTTTAATTCTTGTTTTTAGCTATGCTGTATCTTCACACATTATGTATGAAGATTTAACAAACCAAGAAACAAATGTAACAATAATAGTGTAACTGTAAAAGAATAAAAAATGTTGAAGAGTGGATGAGCCTGAGGCTTTCTATCTCAGTATCACACTTAGATCTGAAATGTTTTATTTGCAGTCTTGATTACTAAAAGATGAGCCCAGTATTATTTGTACCATCTTCACAGTTTGTGTGTATTCCCATGGATCTGATAGTCATCTGGATTCATTCACCAGCCTGTGTTCCTGTTCTAGCCTGTACTGAGATAAAGGGACATTACCCATATGTGTCCTGCAGCAGTCAATGACGTTTGTTCTGAAAAATAACAAGCAGAAAACCTTCTCGTCAAATCATCTCCTCAGATATAATGAACTGATAAATGGGAAAACTCAGCAAATTAAGAAGCATTTCCTATTGATGAAAATATGCACTGACAGGAACTTAAAAGTAGATGTAACATTTTATCTTCATTTAAAGGAACAATACTAATGAATAATTTCTTTAAATTACACAAATCTGATTGTTTTGTGTTGTTGTTTTAGTTTTAGATTTAAAGTATTAGTTAGTGATGGGGAGTCCGAATTGTAAAGTTTGTGATCCATACTGAACATCTGGTGTTCGTGCATAGTCCCAAAACATACACTTCCCTCAGAAGTCCATGTAAATGTTCAGCTCGGCGTGATGTAGCAGAGTGATGTAGCTTCGTCGAGGGACCTCATTGTGGATTTTACCGTCAGAGCTGGGTATGTTTGGGGTTAGTAAATGGGTAAAAGAGTGTGTCTGTATGTTTTATTTCAAATAAAGGATCTTTCTCTGTCTGTGTCTTTTAAGAATTTACTTACAGAATTGGTAATGTGGGGGTCTCAAAGAGGCCTGAATATCACCAATCCAGTGCTTCATGTAAGCTGTCAATTCTCAGCTGTCATTAACCCCTCCTATTACCCCGAATGCCACCTCACCAGGGCAATCGGAATGAGGTAAGTTCCAGGATTAGGCAAATGTATTGGATGCACCAAATTCTGGGGTAGCTTTGAGGGCTAGAATACCAACCCCCAGACATGTGCGTTATCTTGGTTAAGTATCAAAATTTGGGGTACCCACACATTTTTTAAAATTGTTTATATTAATAGTTGAATAAAAAAAAAAGTGTGAGGGTCCCGGTGTTTTGATATGCAGCCAACACAAGGCACATGTCTAGGGGTTGCAGCTTGCAGCCGGGGGCTTTATCTGCACTAATTATCAATATACAGGACACACTTTTTTCAAATATTTATTTATTTTTACACTCAGATGATGGCAGGTTTGCTGCCATACAGTAATATATATGACAAAGTTCAAGAAAGAAACATCGGCACTTACCAGATCGCCACATAGCGGGATTTTTCGTTTATTCAATCAAGGAACGGCATACAAAAGGGTGCAGGGAGGGGGCGCAGAGGTGACGACGGCACAATTTCGGGTGATTACCCTTCCACAGGTCACAGCAAGCCACAGGTGTTCACTCACTTCCTATATAGGAGGAGTAGAACCGCCCATATGACATCACCAAGTGGCTACATGCATGTATAAATACACAAACATATAATTAAAAACAACATAATCAATGAATGCAGCATTACAAGGATAATCCAATCAACAATCTATTAGTTTTCACAAGCTTTAACTTACAGTATTATCGCTACACTGCACGAACCCTAGCGAATGGGTGTCCATTTCTGTGGTATCCACGCCCATACTCCAACCCTCCATTCCACCTGGGGAGCATGGAAACATTCCCTAACTCCTGGCGCAGCGGGGAGGCGCATGTGACATGAAATGGGTGGGAGGTTACCAAGCAGCAAACAACCAATCGAGCAGCGGCGAAGAGCGAACCCTGACAACTGGGCATGCGCATTCCGTCCAAATGCGGTCAGCGCAGCCCGAGCCCTGCATTTAACCCTAACTGGGACAGTGTCACTACTGGGCTAGAGATGACGATAACATAAAACTGCCGGCAGTGACATATGGGCTGGAGATGACTCGCATTGAGTCCATAATCCCAACTCCACGTGTACAAAAACAGGCACTATCTAATCCCCTATATTGGGGTGAAAGACAAGAAGGCGAGGAATAAGAGAAGAATCATTAATCAAAATATATAAATAAATAAACTACAGGAAATCCTGTCCTCCTCTAACAAATCTCCGGCCCCGCTGCGAGCTCCCCTCAGAGTCAACATCACAGTCAATAGAGCTACAACAAAACCGCCACTGCTCAGACCTGGGTGCTGACAAGGACGACCTAAGGACCAGCGCCGGATTACCATGGAAACAGAATACCCACCACAGGCAGATCCATCATAACGGGGCATAAACAATACCCATATAAACATATATGGGGAAGAGAAAGAACACATACAGTTTTTAAAACATGTATACATATACAACATTCATGAGATCAGCATAGCTATTGAGCCAAACCACCGTTAGTCAATCTGACCAGATAAACAAATTTGTTATTAAAGGAATACAGCTAGATCCAGCTTGTCATTAAGTCAAAGTGGACCCGGCGCATTCAGCTCCAGGATCCACTTGGCTTCAAGCTGTAGTAATCGCTTATGCTCATCTCCCCCAGACTTTGAGGAAATCAACTTCTCAATACCTGCAAACTGTAGCATATTGGTATCCCCACCATGTTTTTCGATCACGTGCTGTATAAGGCGTGGTGAACCCTTATTCTTAGCCACTGAACTAAAGTGTTCCCTGGCCCTAACACACATAGATCTAATAGTTTTACCTATATAAAATCTCTTGCAGGGACACCAGATAACGTACACTACCCATTTTGTACGCCAATTAATAAATGAGCTAGTTCTAATGATACGGCCACCAATATCCAAGCAAGGACCGGTGGCCAACTGGCTACACCAATTACAATGCTCACATTTAAAGTTGCCATGCAACCGATTCACTCCTAACCAAGTTCCTTCATTTTCCAATGGGCAGATTCTTTTTTGTACCAAGGTGTCCCCCAAGTTTCTACAACTCCGATAGGTGACCACAGAGATTGGTGACAACGTAGATAGGGTTCTATCAGACTCTACGACATGCCAGTGTCGTATAATAGCCGCAGCTATCCGTCCAAACATGGGTCATGTTTGAAATGAAAGAAAAATTTCCTACTCGCCTGGGCATTAGAGCTGTTATTAATGTCTAACTTGGTGGATGCACTATAAGTGCGTGCCTTCTGATGGGCTTTCTGTAATACTTCTTTAGGGTAACCACGATGTTTTAGGTCCTTTTCTAACATATCTGATTGCTCTTCAAACCTTTCTGTCGTATTATTTATGCGGCGAAATCGCAAAAACTGACTGAAGGGTAGTCCCCTTCTAGTGTGGTCAGGGTGCGCACTATGGAAGTGCAACAAAGAGTTTGTGGCAGTAGATTTTTTATGTACAGATCTAATTAAGGAATCACCCCTCAGTTCTAATTTCACATCCAAAAATTCGAGGGACATCCCTCCGAATACGGAGGTGAACAACATATTGTACGTATTCTGATTCAAAAATGCCACGAACTCGTCGAACGTTCCAGTGTCACCTTCCCACACTATCAATACATCGTCAACGTATCTAACGTAATGTTTCAAGTACTTTAGATAAGGGTTGTGCTGTGAAAATACATATACTTCCTCGAAGGCCGCCAGGAAGAGGTTTTCCAGGGCACACGCAACTGGAGTGCCCATGGCCACACCTCCCCTCTGGACATACCAATTATCCAGGAAGCAAAATGCATTGTGAGTCAAAATAAAATCCAGGGATTCGCACACAAAGTTTATCACATCGTTATCATTATTATATCTGGTCAGCATCCTTCTTATTACTGTAACCGCTAACTTTTGGGGAATTCTCGTGTAGAGACTTTCCATGTCTATCGATGCTAACTTGTAGCCCTCCATCCACGTGATTTGATCTACCATTTGTATAAATTCAAAAGTGTCTTTTACCAACGCCGAAACCAGTTTAAGGTAAGGATGCAGAAACCAGTCGAGGAATTTTGAGAGTGGGTCGAGCAGCGAACCCACTGCAGAAACGATTTGCCTACCCGGGGGGCACTCTCACTCTTATGAATCTTTGGTAAGTAATACCAACGCGGTCTGGTGGGGTATTCAGGGTAAAGCTTCTCAGTTTCCTTTATTGACAACACATTTTTATCCACGAACAACCGTAACAAGGATGCTAATTTCTTTTGATGTAATATATATGACAACCAATCACAGACACTGGCACAATGGGTGGGGGCACTGTCTGATTGCAACAGCCATTAACCCCTTCATGACCCGGTAATGTTTCATTTTTCATTTTCGTTTTTTGCTCCCCTGCTTCCAAGAGACATAACTTTTTTATTTTTCCGTCAATATAGACATATGATGGCTTGTTTTTTGTGGGACGAGTGGTAGTTTCATATGCAATCATTTATTTTACCATATAGTTTTGCAAAATATAAATTGCAAAAAAATTCTAAATGCAGTGAAATTGCAAAAAAAAAGTGCAATGACACATTTGTTTTTTGGGTATTTTAGTTGCCATGTTCACTATATGGTAAAACCGACGTGATGGGGTGATGCCTCGGATCGGAGTTCGTAGACACTCAACATGTATACCTTTACTGGTATCTAGGTGGTGAAAAAAAATTCAGAAGTTTGAAAAAAAACAAAAATGGACTTTTTGCGCCATGTTCTGCGACCTGTAGCATTTTCATTTTTTGGAATCTAGGGCTGTGTGATGGCTTATTTTTTGCGTTTGGAGCTAATGTTTTTAAAGATACCATTTTTGGGGGTATCCGCAGTTTTGATCGCCCGTTATTGCATTTTATATCAATGTTGCGACGACCAAAACAAACGGAATTTTGGCGTTTGGACCATTTTTTCCGTTACGGAGTTCACGGCTCTCATTAACAGATTTAATAGGATGATAGATCGGGCGATTCTGAACATGGCGATACCAAACATGTGTATTTTTTTTTTTTTTTTAATACTTTTATTGTGAATGAGGGAAAAGGGGGGTGATTTAAACTTTTATATATTTTTTTCTTTTTACAGGTTTTTAAAAAGTTTATTTTTTCATTGATTCTTATTTTTACACTGCCTCTTTAAGAGGCACCTTGCTGCACAGTCCGATCGCTTCTTGCAGATACAGATGAGCTTCAGCTCATCTGTATCTCCCAGAATCGCGGACCTTTTGTGGTTGGCAGCGCCTGCCAACCTCAACAGGAAACTGCGCTCTGACAGCATCCGGGGTCTAGCCAGGACTCCAAGCTGTCACGTGAGCGCCGGAGATCCCGTGATACTATCGCGGGATCTCCGGAAAAGAAGGGGAACAGCACGTTCCCCGCCGCAGCCGCCTTGGATCCCTCTGTCAGTGATTGACAGCGGGATCCAAGGGGTTAACAGCGCCGATCAGATCCTGGATCCAATCGGAGATGTTAGCCCAACATCTCAGCTGATCACATCAGCTGAGATGTCAGCTGCTTGATGTGAGCGCTGCGCCGGAGCTCACATCAAACACCCCTTACCCACCCATGACGTTGTACAATATCATAGGTTGGGAAGGGGTTAACAAACGCTATCAGAGAGTTGGCGAGAGAAGAAGGGGAATATGTATGAGACAGACTCAGAAGCCAGTGTGACTGCAGTGGGAGACTGTTAAGTTTTCTCCTGCTTTAATCAACATTTTGCTTTCATTTATAGTCCCCTAGCCAACCCAAACAGTAACACGTCTCAGAAAAGTCTGCATTCGGGGTCCGTAAATGAACACCGGAAGACTGGTCAGTATTCTCCTGCTTTAATCACTACTATAATTTCTTTTACACCCCCAAACCCTTATTTCCACTATTTTATAGCACTAAAGTTCAGGTTCCCAAAGACTTATATGGGGTTCGAGGTTTGGGCTCAAGTTTGGGTCAAGTCTTGTCCTGAATCTGAACTTTTTTTAAAAGTTCATCTGGATTCGCCAAAACTGAACATCTGCTGGTTTACCCATCTCTAGTGTCTGTATTTCCAGCAAAACTGTATTAACGTTTCCTTTTACTGATTGTAACATTACATTCTATGGTGCTGTGAGTTTCTGCAAATAGATGTGTTAGAACATCCAAATGACTATGTGCACACAGACTCTGTGCCTCATAATCGCCACCAAGAGCTCAGCAAAACTATTAGCCAAGCTCCTGTTGTATTAGCTAGGGCCTATGCCAGCAGGTTGGTGGTCATATAGGGATGTGACACATAGGTACAGCTATTCCCTACCATTGGGGTCTCTTTATATATTTGTGGCATTCCCACAGTTATCCCCAACAATTCTGTCACTATGTTTGTATGATGGGACATTTTTACATGTCTTTTTAATACTTTGTACTCAATCTACTAAAATTCAAACATTTTAAAATATATTTATTTGTTGTGATTTCAGTCTTGGCACATACTATGTTTTATTCAAAGTAGTTTTATTGCTTGATAGCCTGGGGGAAAAAATTAACTTGGCAAGAGTTGTTATTTTGCCTTAACCCTCCATCAGGCGCAGCTGATCTTGCAGGCACAGCTCAATTAGCTTTGTTTCTCTCCCCTGTCCGAATTATCAGAAAATCTACCCACTCCCATTTATTTCCTATCTTTAGATGTGCTTTGAAACCTGATCTAATAGTATTACATAACAATAATAATAATAATAATAATCTTTATTTATATAGCGCCAACATATTCTGCAGCACTTCACAATTCAGAGGTTCATATTTGAACAATCATAAGAAACAGTTATCAGAAAATACAATACAATACAAAAAAACTATTCAATACAAAATACAATGCAAGGCATAATACAATAATTAAAGCAAAATAATGACAGCCCTGCTCATAAGAGCTTACAATCTAACAATGAGGTGGTGGTCACACAAAGTACAGGTGCTTATTTACTATGATGAAATAGTCAACTTGAGGAGATGGGGAACAGATAGGAGCAGCATAAGTGTCCACCAACAATTATTTGTGATGCATTTGAGACTGGTGGAGGGGATAGGCTATGTCTAAATGACTTTGACTAGGGATCATGATAGACCACCCTAAAAAGATCTGTTTTTAAAGATCGCCGGAAAGTAAGTAAATTGCGGCTAGACCTAATTTCTTGGGGTAGAGTATTCCAGAAAATTGGTGTAGCTTAGGAGAAGTCTTGGAGCCGGGAATTGTGAGATTCGGATTAATGCAGAAGTGAGTCTAGAGTCACTAACAGAGCAAAGAGAACAGGTGGGGTGATAGACAGAGTTGAGGGTAGAGAGGTAGGGTGGTGCTGCACTGTGAAGAGCTTTATGGGTGAGAACAAGCAGTTTGAATTGGATCCTATAATGTACAGGAAGCCAGTGCAATGACTGGCATAGAGTGGAAGCGTCCGAGTAACGGTTAGCTAGATAGGTGAACCTGGCTGCTGCATTAAGGATGGACTGGAGAGGGGAGAGTCTTGTGTGGGGGAGGCCAATTAAAAGAGAATTACAATAGTCAAGTTGGGAGTGAATCAGGGCCACAGTGAGGGTTTTTGTGGTTTCCAAGGTAAGAAAGGGCTGAATTCTAGAGATGTTCTTCAGGTGCAAGTGGCAAAAGCGAGCAATATATTGTATTTATGGGGTAAAGGAAAGATCAGAGTCAAACATAACACCCAGACATTGCTGCTGCTGCCTTGGTGTTATCATGGTGCCGCACACTGAGAGAGAGATATGTCAGATTTAGGGAGGTTAGTGGAGGGCGGGAGCAGAAGAAGATCAGTTTTGGACAGGTTGAGTTTCATATAGAGAGCGGACATGATATTGGAAACTGTGGTTGGACAGTCATTGGTGTTCTTTATTAGAGCGGGAGTATGGTCAGGGGAAGACGTGTATAGTTGTGTGTCATCAGCATAAAGATGGTACTGAAAGCCAAATTTGCTGATGGTCTGTCCAATCGTGGCTGTGTAGAGAGAGAAGAGAAGAGGTCCAAGGACTTAACCCTGAGTGACCCCAACAGTGAGAGGAAGAAGGGAGGAAGTGGAGCCAGCAAATAATACACTGAAAGAGCGGTCAGAAAGATAGGAAGAGAATCAGCAGATAGCCATGTCCTTAATGCCGATGGAGAAAGCATGGGGAGTAGGAGATGGTGGTCAACAGTGTCAAAGGCTGCAGAGAGATCAAGAAGAATAAGCAGAGAGTGGTCACCATTATGTTTTGCTGTCAGAAGGTCATTGGTCACTGTGGTGAGGGCAGTTTCTGTAGAATGTAGGGGCAGAAACCAGACTGTAATGGGTCTAGAATAGAGTGAGTGAAGAGGTAACTAATGATGCAGGAGTAGACCAGGCGTTCCAGGAGTTTAGAGATGAAGGAGAGATTGGAGACTGGTCTGTAGTTGTTTGTGCAGGATGGGTCGAGAGAAGTTTTCTTTAATAATGGAGTAATGATAGAGTGTTTGTAGTAGGAGGGGAAGATGCCAGAAGAGAGGGAGACATTGAAGATTTTGTTTAGTTGACGGTGACCAATGGAGACAGAGACTGGAGTAGGTGTGAGGGGATGGGGTCAGTGGTACATGTGGTGGGACAAGAGGAAGAGAGGAGCCCGGAGACTTCTTCTGTGACTGGGTCAAATGTGGAGAGTGAGCGGGAGGAAATTTGGGGTGAGGTAGGGGTAAAAGCGATATAAGGTTGAGAGTTGATTTCCTGATGGATGTTTTCTATTTTCTTAGTGAAGTAAAAAGTCAGATCATGAGCACAGAGGTCAGTGATAGAAGCCTGTACTTTGGGACTGAGGAAAGAGTGAAACGTGTAAAAGTGTTTATTTGGGTTGTTGGATAGTGAGGAGACCTGGGTGGTGAAATTGGTCTGTTTGGCAAGGTGGAGTGCAGAGTTGTAAGTTCTCAGCATAAATTTATAGTGAATGAAGTTTTCTGGTGTGGCGGTTTTCCTCCATAGGCGTTAACCACTCCTAGAGCATCGCTGGAGGAATTGAGTTCGTGATGTGAGCCAGGGCTATTTAACTCTGTGTTTGGAGGTTCTGAAGGTGAGTGGCGCTACTTGGTCCAGGTTGCTTCTGAGAGTGTCATTGTAGTGATTCACTGCCATATCCGGACAGGAGAAGGAGGTGATTGGGGACAGTGATGAGATGAGAGAGTCTGTGAGTATATGAGGGTTAATGGCCTGTAGATTTCTGAATGTGTGATTGGTAGGAGTGTGCTGGGGTGGGTGAGGATTTGTGAGTGTGAAGGAGAGAATGTTGTGATCAGAGAGAGGAAGAGATGAGTTATCTAAGAAGAAGGTTGAACAGAGCCAGACAAATATCAGGTAAAGGGTGTTACTATACTCGTGTGTCTCAGAGGTTGAGAGCTGTGCAAGCCCAAGAGATGTGGTTAGAGATAGGACCCGGGATGCAGATGGTGAGATGGGGCTGTTTATGGGGATGCTGAAGTCTCCCAGAATAAGGATTGGCAATTCTGAGGACATGAAGTGCAGCAGACACGCAAAGAATTGGTCGAGGAACTGGGTGGGTGACCCTGGAGGGCAGTATACAACAGCTACTCTGAGGGGGAGGATGTGGAAGAGCCTAATGGTGTGGACCTCAAAAGAAGGGAATGAGAGCGATGTAGCTGGGGGGATGACCTGGAAAGTACATTGTGGAGACAGGAGTAAGCCAACTCCACCACCATGTTTGTTCCCAGGTCTCGGGAAATGGGAGAAATGTAAGCCGCCGTGAGAAATAGCAACAAGGGAAACCTTGTCTGAGTCCTGGATCCAGGTGTTAGTGAGGGCCAACAGATTAAGAAAGTTAGTGAGAAAGTAGTTGTGGATGAGCGAAGCTTGTTGCATACATATCGTAGATTCCAGAGAGCATAATTAAAAGAGGGAGATGAAGATGTGCAGGTAATGTTGATAAGGTTAGCATATTTTCTAGGTGTGGTGGGGGAGAGGTTAAAGTTGGTGGAGGATTTGGAGAGATATCACCTGACAGGAGCTGCAGTAAAAAGAAAAAGAGCAAATAGTGTTTGTAATTGTGACATTGTTTATGATGCAATACTCTGGAATATGATGGTCTGAGATTATTCAGTACATTCAAGAGAGTATTGGAGCTGAAATAAGTAGAGGGAAGGAGAGAGGGGATTATGTGGATGAGAGTTGATGAAGGGGGGATGGGGCGGTGAAGGTGAATGGCAAAGGCACATAGGAAGATAGACATTGAAATTAACGGACATGGTTTAAAAAAATAAAAAAAAAATTGAAAAAATGTAAGAGAGTGTGTTACCTGACTCCTGCCCTGACTGACTGCCATGAATTAACTGCAAGTCACTTAGCATTCAATGTCCCTTTGCATGAGATGCTACGAATGCGAAACACCCCATGCATGTACCCCTTAAGACAGTACTAAATTTATAGGGCACACTAAAGAATCAGGTGAGGGGTATAGTGGGAAGTCACATGGTATCAGGTAATTAGCAGCTGCTCCTCACAGCAGGGGATAAATAGACCATGAAAGGCAACTGACACGCCCCTCCAGGGCCTTAGGATACTCTTAAGTGGGCTTTTTTGAGGCTTCCTCACAGGGATCACAGGGACTGAGACCCGGCTCCGTGACCTTGGCGGTGTCATTAAAAGTTCGGTGTGGGTGACTCTCTCTTAGGGAAGGGCATCTGCATGGAGGGTTCATTCTGGGAAGAGATGACTGGACCTGGGAATACTTGTTAATTTTATGTGATACCACCCACAGGTTGTGGCTATAGATGGCAGTCACTGCACGACAGTTCTCCTAGGGGCCGATGGTTGGGAGGCAGCAATGTTCTTAAGCCCTCTACGGGTAGGGCTAACCCCTAGGGCAGCTCAAGGTACCTGAGTGAGTTGGTAGTTGTGTTTCTGGTGATTTTGACGCATAAGAAAGTTCACAGACACAGCGGTCTTTTACTCAGTCTTTGTGTAACAGCCCACTAAGCACTGGCTTCTCGGAGGCAGGGATCCAGCTACATTTGGATAGGAGGATGACACATAACCGGAACCCCTTCTCTGTCCTTTCTCAGCCTCGTTACACTGTACTTGCCTCATCTATCCTGTCTAGCGCCTCACCACACAGAACTCTGAGCCAGTGACTGTTGCTTTTCTTAGGGATTAACCTGCAGTGTCTCCCCCGTAGCCCTATTGTTGCCACCTTTTCAGCAAATGCACACGTTGTCGACTGTGTCACCTTGGAAGTGCCACGCAGTCTCCGGGTTGCTTGCTGAGCCTGGTCTATCTTCTCCGCTAGTCTTGGGGTTCCCGATGCCCCTGTTCGTCAGCCTAGTCCCTCCACTGCCTGGCCTTGACAATGGATATGAGTCCCAAGAGTGGAATAGTCACTGCCCGTGCCTATAGAACCCCTTCTTTCTCCTGAAGACAATTAGGTGTTTTTTCTGTTCCTCAATCTGGCCTTAGGACAAGCTCCCACTTGCTCCAGTCCTCTGGACACTTGCGCTCTTTCTTTTGTGACAGATGTTCTTGCTCTAGCTTACCTCCAACTCGACTCATGTTGTTTAACAGTCTCTTTTCAGCTGTTCTACCACATCTCCTCAGCTGGTCAACTCTCTATTCAACTGTTCAACTATCTCTCCTGCTTTCCAGATCTTTCCCTCTCTATTTATACCCCTTTGTCACGTGTCCCACATCATCTACATGTGTTCTTCCTGACCTCACTCCTCCCAAATGCTCCCTCTAACTACTTAGTTCACCATCCAACCCCACTGCAATGTTTCCTAGTGTGATCTTGGTGTCCCGGCACCAGTCTGTGCTCATCTTACCCATAAGTGGGATACTACACCCTAACAGGGGTGCAGTACCACTGTGGAGACTGGATCCGCAGGGGCGCGACACCACAGATCTGATATTAAGCAAAAGCTGGCTCCACACAATCACACCTTCAACAAGATAACATTTACAATGTGGGAAATAGTCTCATACTGGTTAGTAAAAAATATCATGCATGCAGATGACAAAGGAGAGTTTACAATAAATGCAGAGGTACATTTACCATAACGCTATAAGGATCAGGCTGATATTGCAATGGAGGTCATTACAGCAAGCAGAGGTAGATTTAACATGCACTGTTACAATGAGATTGGAAGTTTAGTTACTTTAGACCTTTTGGAGAGCAGATCTGACCTTTGCAGCTTCTCAGGCTCACTGTGTTTTGCTTCTCTAAGTGTAGCTGTGTTTCTTCTTCTAAACATTCAATTTCTGAATCTGAGTGAATAGTAAGAAAGCAGCATCTAAGTGCATTACCATTGTTTTTTCTAATTTTATTTTTTAGTAATAGTTATATCATGGAAACTGAAGGCAATTTGTTGGTGGTTGATAAATGTTGCACTGTTTGTCTTAAATTTTTAGTTATTTTTTTTCCCGTCTGATTTTGTGTACTTTCTTGAAACATATCCCTATGAAGGTCACTGATTACTTTTAGAGTCCTGAAATTCAGATAATTAGATATTATAGGTGGTTTTGTAACTCTTGCCTGTCAAGTGCACTGTACCTAAACTCAAGAGTGCTAGAAGTGTACCTGATGAAGGGTTAAGAGGTAACTAGCCTACTGGCTAGCTCTCACTAACTGTAACTCGGAATGTTGTGCGAGACAATGACCAAAACATTATATCTGCCTTACAGTCAGGAAAAATAAACCATATTACTCGCATGGTCCACGTCATGAATTTAATAGTGCAAGATTTATTTTCCAAAAGTACATGCTTGTGAAATTCATGGCTATGGCCTGAAAGGTATTAGCCCATTTCAATAGGTTTTCTGTGCACACGCTCTTGGCTTTTATAAATAAATTGGGTTTCCAGAGTACAATCTAGATGTAAATTCGAATTGAACACTATATATGTTGCTGCATTCATATGGATGGTGTGGACTACAATTCAGGGGTCAGTCAGACTGGAGCATAGACTACTTTGAGATCCAACATTGAGAGCTAATATTTGATGAGTGTCACCTACTGAAGCCATATGAAGAGGCAATAAAATTTGTTTACAAGTTCATGTCTGGATAAGCTTTATCATCCAGCTAATATTTGCCTGGAAAAAACTCTTGATTGTCATTCAAAAAATGATGGGACTATAGCAATAATTGGCACCTTTTCAGCATTGCCCTATGTCTTTTGGAGATCCTGAAGACCCATATCTCATGCTGCAGTATTTGAAAAAGAAAAGTAAGAAGAGAAAGAGAAAGAGGAGCAGGTGGAAGTGTATGAGGACATGGACTAACTGCAAGCAGGGGACTAGGCAGGCATTGAGATTGAAAAAGAAGGTGACTATAATAAAACCAACTTCTACATTGGGGTAACAATAATGAAACAACAATTCGTGCTAGCAGGCATGGTAAGCGTGATGCTGCAAAGCTTTTGGAAGAATAGATGTAACGCTAATGAGAAGCAAATTGGCTTACTAATGACTCACCGTGGCCGGGGACTCCGGTTTAGACAGGCTGTAGCTCCTTCCTCCTTGTCACGGGTGGGCCGCGCCTGCCGGTAGTGAGGCCCGATTGAGTGCAGATCAAAAGTTGAAGATGTCTTGTAGGAACAGATTAAAGGGGTTAATTTATTTGTGACGCCACCTATGAGTAGTTCGGTAAGTCCTACCGACACTGCGGAACCTCTGGGGGATGGATAGCAGCAAGTTGGAACGCTCCCCACAGGCTGAGCGGTGATCCCCGGAGGCTGGAGCTGCTTAAGATGTTGTGCGGCAGCTGCGGTTACCTTGTGTGCGGACGGATGCAATCATAAGGAAGCACGGACACTGAAAGTCTCTGTAATGGGTCTTTACTGTAACCAGCAGGCAGTACATGGTATACAGTTAACGGGTAGTAGACTGGGCGGACTCAGCAGTGATAGGTGTCCCTCAGAGATCCGTAGTGTTCCTCCATTCTAGCTAAGTATTTGCCATTGTCGCCCTGAAATACCAGGTCGGGTACGGGGAGGCTGCTTCAATCCCTATCCAAGATGTATGTTATGGATATTCTGGGGAGCCTTGGGTCCCTCGGTGGGTACACCGCTGGTTAGACGACTGGAATTTGGCGGGTGGTGGGGTGCTCCTGTGAAGCTGCTCCTCCACGCTTCTGGTTCGCGTGGCAGAGGTGAACTGCTGCCAGCTTCGGTACCAGTGAACCGGCTGTGAGTTGGGCATGGGGGTCTTTTGGAACCCGTGGTTGGTGATGCCCGATCCCGGTTGTTGAGGCCTCAGGTGCTAACACCCGACCGGTGACGGACCAGGGGCTGCACGGGGTGCAGAGCCCCTGCTCCTACTCCAAGTTCAAGTCTGTGTCTCTCTCTTGTCTAGACTCCTTTAGACTAACTAACTAAGAGTCTGTACTTCTCCTACACACTACCCTTACACTCCGCCCACCAGGACCTTGGATTGGCCCTCTATGTTAAGTGATGCATGCAGGGTTTTGGATCTCTAAGTTAACCATATGACTGCTGGGTCGGAGAATACTGCGGCTGCATTTATGGCTGCAATACCCTCCTGTGACGCACTCGTTGCGGGGCGCCACACTTCCCCTTGGTTAAATTCGCTTGTCCCCAAGCGTCACACTACCCACATTACAGAGGTTTTTTTATATTTTATAACTGGTAATAAACACTTTTATTAATAACAGGTCATTATTTTACGCAAAAGTAAGGCAAGTAAAATAAACAGTTTAACACATTGCGCGGACCCGGCGGGCGGTCGGCTGTCCTTAGGTTAAAGTTCAGGCTGTAGCCGCCAAGTCGCAGTGTTATTTGCAAAACAGGAAGAAGTCTCTTGGTAAAACGTTCAATCAACAAAGTCACTTGTAGAGGGCAGGGTTCCGGACTCGTATAGCGAACCACCCGTCACAGCATACATATCGCTCATAGGTTACAATGTGCCCTCTATATAAGTCTCGGTTAGGATGCCCTCGCGGTAGGTGCGATTCCACATCACGGCGCCCCACAAACACTTCAGTACTCACACCCTCCTCCCTTACGAATCCCCACCCGGTGGATAAGTTAAAGGTGCTCACCCGTCTGGTTTTACGGAACTCATCAGGCAATGGAGGTTGGAGGCGGGCTTCAGCGCGGGCCTGCATATTGGCGCGCAGTCGAGCGTACCACTCCTCCCTTCGGATGCGACGTACCTCTTCGTCAGAGTGGTGCGGCGTGTGGATAAAGTCACTACGGCGTGATGGTTGTTGAACGGCTTGAGTCTGGTGGGCAGTCTGGAGTGGAGCCCGGTTAAACAGAACCGGAGAAGATGTTGCTGCGGCGGCACCCAACCAGCGTACCCGAGCAGATCGCCCGGCAGAAGGATCCTTGGTGTCTCCCCAGGCGAACCCGGTGTAGAGGTCCTCAGCTGGGCTGTAGGTCTCGTCGTCATCATCCTCGATCTCTCCCTCGATGACCACATCGGGCTGCTCGGCTGACGGAGATGTTGGAATGGAATCCTCTGGGTCGATGGGTGGCTGTGCTGCAAAGTTCTCCTCGAGGTCGTCTTGCAGGGCTTCCAGGCTGCCTGCCTCTTCTTCTGTAGCAGCGGGAAGTGGTGTTTCAATCCCGGTCACCAGGTAGGCCTCGGGAATTGCAGAGGAGACCTCCGGATCAGGGGAGAAACAGGCGACAGTTTCGGCAGTGATGAAACTAGTCGCAGGTTCCGCAAGTGGAACCAGGTAAGTATTCGGTTCTTCCTTGGAGCAAGTTGTGAGCTCTGGCCCAAGCACGGTCGCAGTTCCAGGCTTTGGAGCGGGATATGCGGTGGTCTCTACCGGAATGACACAGTCTATTGGCTCTGGAGACGAGGCTGGACAAGTGGTTGGCGTGGACAAAGCGGTGCTGAAACTCGAGATGTCGTCCGGCCCTGGAGTGGTTGCACCCGAACGGCTCTGCTGCATCGCACGATGTAGTCTGCTGCCCAAGCTTGCACTCCAACTGCGGATTGTCCATTCCACGGTTTCTAGGAGCCGTACCTGGAAGTAGAAGTCGGGGCTGCCGTCGATATTAAGGACAGGACCCGGATGGCCTATTGCTGCTCTGGCCTCGGCTTCCACTTCTTGCATCAGGTCTCTCAGTCTTGAGCTAGCCATGTTTCTTGGAGGAACCACACCCGTCTCTACCCTGTAGCTGTACTGGTGAAGAGCTGGTAAAGAACGGTCTGTCTGACACTCCCATTTCCTTTGGGCTTTTGTAGTCTAATCGTGGGAAAAGTCTTTGGGGTCCGCCCCCATGGTTGATTCGAGCAATCAGGGCGGAAAAAGAGTTTGGCGCCTTTGCCTTTAGCCCTCCCACGATGAGGGGCGGTGGCTCACCCCTGGGCTTGCACGTGGCGGATCCTTATGGCGGGAACGCCATCTTGGGCGCCATCTTGGCCCACGGTGAAAAGGCGGGAAAGTTCTTTTAGGGATGAACAAAGTCCAAATTGTAGACATTAAAGTCATTTTTAAGCACATTATACCCTTTAAGGAAGGGGCCTGCTCGTATCCTGTTCGTGACGCCATTCTCTGACTCACCGTGGCCGGGGACTCTGGTTTAGACAGGCTGTAGCTCCTTCCTCCTTGTCACGGGTGGGCCACGCCTGCCGGTAGTGAGGCCCGGTTGAGTGCAGATCAAAAGTTGAAGACGTCTAGTAGGAACAGATTAAAGGGGTTAATTTATTCATGACGCCACCCATGAGTAGTTCGGTAAGTCCTACCGACGCTGCGGAACCTCCGGGGGATGGATAGCAGCAAGATGGAACGCTCCCCACAGGCTGAGCGGTGATCCCCGGAGGCTGGAGCTGCTTAAGATGTTGTGCGGCAGCTGCGGTTACCTTGTGTGCGGACGGATGCAATCATAAGGAAGCACGGACACTGAAAGTCTCTGTAACGGGTCTTTACTGTAACCAGCAGGCAGTACATGGTATACAGTTAACGGGTAGTAGACCGGGTGGACTCAGCAGTGATAGGTGTCCCTCAGAGATCCGTAGTGTTCCTCCATTCTAGCTAAGTATTTGCCATTGTCGCCCTGGAATACCAGGTCGGGTACGGGGAGGCTGCTTCAATCCCTATCCAAGATGTACGTTATGGATGTTCTGGAGAGCCTTGGGTCCCTCGGTGGGTACACCGCTGGTTAGACGACTGGAATTTGGCGGGTGGTGGGGTGCTCCTGTGAAGCTGCTCCTCCACGCTTCTGGTTCGCGTGGCAGAGGTGAACTGCTGCCAGCTTCGGTCTTCGGTACCAGTGAACCGGCTGTGAGTTGGGCACGGGGGTCTTTTGGAACCCGTGGTTGGTGATGCCCGATCCCGGTTGTTGAGGCCTCAGGTGCTAACACCCGACCGGTGACGGCCCAGGGGCTGCACGGGGTGCAGAGCCCCTGCTCCTACTCCAAGTTCAAGTCTGTGTCTCTCTCTTGTCTAGACTCCTTTAGACTAACTAACTAAGAGTCTGTACTTCTCCTACACACTACCCTTACACTCCGCCCACCAGGACCTTGGATTGGCCCTCTATGTTAAGTGATGCATGCAGGGTTTTGGATCTTTAAGTTAACCATATGACTGCTGGGCCGGAGAATACTGCGACTGCATTTATGGCTGCAATACCCTCCTGTGACGCACTCGTTGCGGGGCGCCACACTAACAGTATAGTTATAAGCAGCCAAGGCAGCAAAGGCAACTTCTATAATGTGTCTGATATGATGTTTAATTTCTGTCATACTGCATATGTGTCACAGGTATTTTTTTGCCACTATGACAACCTGGCACACTTCACCAAACACAGACACCATCTGAACAGCTAGGTTAAATGGTACCTAGACTGTGTTCTTACACAGGCAGATGTCCTGAGCCCCACTTTTATGGATTTCTCGGTCATCCATTTGCTATAGGAGTATTGTCATGTCCAGTATCATGTCAGAGGATGTACAGATTGTACCATGGGTTTGTCACACAAAAGCATATAGGTTATCGCCCTCAAGTGAAAACACCTCTTTTTCATATTCAGAAATTAGGGGATAATCTTTGGATGGCTTCATAAAAAATCTTTGCAATTGCCCAATAATTTTGTGATAAGCAAATTAGTTGTTGACCCTCAAAAATGGGATAAAGTAATTTCTTTCAATTCTGGTTGAGAGGCCATTACTTCTTCTCATTCAAAAAAGCTACCACTTCTTCTTTTAGCAAAGTTCAATGCTCCTTATACTCCCCAAAACAAAGATAACTGTTGCACCCAACCGTGGAAAAATGCCATGGGTTCTTACATTTGCACCGCCTATCTATGAAGAACAGTAATGCTTGCATCACTCTACCTCCCGCAAAAGATTAAAAAGCATAATTTTTGCACTATTTCTACACTTTAGGTAAATATTTGATAATGTAGAATCTTGTTAAATATGCTGGAGATCACCTCTAGCTACCATCTGCTGTCCACAGACAGATAGATTAAATTAATGTGGGCCAAAACAATGGTCATTTTGCATTACAGAGTTCAAAATATATTAAATTAACCCTAATGGGAACTCAGTGTCCTCTACATATTTTCCAGGCATTTATTGACTTTTTATTAATGCAATTTGCTCAAGTGTATTTGTAACAAATGTAATTTTTTGGGAGATGGTTAGTGACATCTCAAATTCAAGTTTCAAAAGAGCTGAATAATAAAGAGGCACATGCTGAATTATTGAAATTTGACTAGATAAAGAAGGTCAAAACTAGCTTTGGTGGTAAGGGGTTAATAACACTTAATAACCTTGTATAGAAAAATTCATGATCCAGCATTGGGCACCATACATCATCACCCCTCTTTGTTTAATATTAAACACTGCAGCATATATTTAATGCATGTGTGCTTACATATTTTTAAATTCCATAACTTTTCTTGACGTCACAAATGGGAACATATTTTTTTATATGTTCAGAAATGATCATGAAAATTCCTGAAAGTTTTTGTCTGATGAATCCATTTTTAAATAATATGATTCTAGTAGTAGCTATTAACAAAACATATCAGTAGCTTAAAAAAAATGAATAGTAATGAAACTGACTGCAGATCTCATTGATTTGCTTGAGGATCATGCAGATGATTTTATTATAGGTGGAGTTGAGTCAATGGATTTGTAGGACTCTACAGTCATGGCCAAAAGTTTTGAGAATTATTCAAATATTAATTTTAACAAAGTCTACTGCTTCAGTTTTTATAATGGCAATTTGCATATACTCCAGAATGTCATAAAGAGTGATCAGCTTAACAGCAATTACCGTATATACTCGTGTATAAGCCGAGTTTTTCAGCCCAAAATTTGGGCTGAAAAGTCCCCCCCTCGGCTTATACACGAGTCATATACGGGGGGGCTGTGTCCCGGGGGCTGTGGAGGCTGGAGGAGGCGGGGGGGGCTGCTGTATGAGCGGCCCCGTCACGTGGGGCCGCTCATTATATATGCACTGCTTCCCCCTGTCAATCAGCGGGGGAAGCAGTGCATGTGGCCCCCCCAAAAGCTGGCACTGTCCCCCCTTGTAAGGGCCCCCCCCCCGCTGCTTATACATTACCATCCCGGTGTTCTGATCGGCGCCGCTCCTCGGTGCTGCGTCTTCATCCTCCCGTCCGCGCTCGCTGCATCCATCCGGGTTCTCCGGCTGTCGCAGCGATATGACGTCATCGCGCGACCGCCGGAGATCCTGGATGCAGCGAGCGAGGACGGGAGGATGAAGACGCAGCACCGAGGAGCGGCGCCGATCAGAACACCGGGATGGTAATGTATAAGCAGCGGGGGGGAGGCCTTACAAGGGGGGACAGTGCCAGCTTTTGGGGGCTGTTGGTACCCCCAGGGGGCTGCTGGTACCCCCAGGGGGCTGCTGGTACCCCCAGGGGGCTGTTGGTACCCCAGGGGGCTGCTGGGTACCCCCTGGGGGCTGCTGGGTACCCCCTGGGGGCTGCTATATGTACCCCTGGGGGCCTGCTGTATACCACTGGGGCTGCTGTATACTACCACTGGGGCTGCTGGGGCTCCTGTATACTACCACTGGGGCTGCTGTATACTACTGCTGGGGCTCCTGTATACTACCACTGGGGCTGCTGGGGCTCCTGTATACTACCACTGGGGCTGCTGGGGCTCCTGTATACTACCACTGGGGCTGCTGGGGCTCCTGTATACTACCACTGGGGCTGCTGTATACTACCACTGGGGCTGCTGGGGCTCCTGTAGACTACCACTGGGGCTGCTGGGGAATCTGTATACTACCACTGGGGCTGCTGGGGCTCCTGTATACTACCACTGGGGCTGCTGGGGAATCTGTATACTACCACTGGGGCTGCTGGGGAATCTGTATACTACCACTGGGGCTGCTGTATACTACCACTGGGGGGCCTGTATACCACACTGCTGGGGGCTGTATACCTGTGCTGGGGTCCACCCTCGGCTTATACACGAGTCAATAGGTTTTTCCAGATTTTTGGGGCAAAAGTAGGGGGGTCGGCTTATACACGGGTCGGCTTATACACGAGTATATACGGTACTTGCTAAGTCAATATTTGCCTAGAAAATGAACTTTAACCCCCAAAACACATTTCAACATCATTGCAGTCCTGCCTTAAAAGGAGCAGCTAACATCGTTTTAGTGATTGTTCCATTAACACAGGTGTGGGTGTTGATGAGGACAAATAAGAATGACACCACTGGACACTTTAAAAGGAGGCTGGTGCTTGGTATCATTGTTTCTCTTCAGTTAATCATGGTTATCGCTAAAGAAACATGTGCAGCCATCATTGCACTGCACAAAAATGGCCTAACAGGGAAGAGTATCGCAGCTAGAAAGATTGCACCTCAGTCAACAATCTATCGCATCATCAAGAACTTCAAGGAGAGAGCTTCCATTGTCAAAAATGCTCCAGGGCGCCCAAGAAAGACCAGCAAGTGCCAGGACCATATCTTAAAACTGTTTCAGCTGCGGGATCGGACTACCAGCAGTGCCAAGCTTGCTCAGGAATGGCAGCAGGCTGGTGTGAGTGCTTCTGCACGCACGGTGAGACGGAGACTCTTTGAGCAAGGCCTGGTTTCAAGGAGGGCAGCAAAGAAGCCACTTCTCTCCAGAAAAAACATCAGGGACCGACTGATATTCTGCAAAAGGTACAGGGAGTGGACTGCTGAGGATTGGGGTAAAGTCATTTTCTCTGATGAATCCCCTTTTCGATTGTTTGGGACATCTGGAAAACAGCTTATTCGGAGAAGAAGAGGTGAGCGCTACCACCAGTCTTGTCTCATGCCAACTGTAAAGCAACCTGAAACCATTCATGTGTGGGGTTGCTTCTCAGCCAAGGGAATCGGCTCACTCACAGTCTTGCCTAAAAACACAGCCATGAATAAAGAATGGTACCAGAATGTCCTCCAAGAGCAACTTCTCCCAACGGTCCAAGAGCAGTTTGGCGCCCAACAATGCCTTTTCCAGCATGATGGAGCACCTTGCCATAAAGCAAAGGTGATAACTAAATGGCTCAGAGAACAAAACATAGAGATTTTGGGTCCATGGCCTGGAAACTCCCCAGATCTTAATCCCATTGAGAACTTGTGGTCAATCATCAAGAGACGGGTGGACAAACAAAAACCAACAAATTCTGCCAAAATGCAATGCATGAATGGACTGCTATCAGTCAGGATTTGGTCCAGAAGTTGATTGAGAGCATGCCAGGGAGAATTGCAGAGGTCCTGAAGAAGAAGGGCCAACACTGCAAATATTGACTTGCTGCATTAACTCATTCTAACTGTCAATATAACCTTTTGGTACTCATAATATGATTGCAATTATATTTCTGTATGTGATATAAACATCAGACAAACACAAATAAAAACCAGAGGGCAGAAGATCATGTGAAAATATAATTTTGGTGTCATTCTCAAAACTTTTGGCCATGCCTCCCTGTATAGGAGCATGGAGCTGACTGTGTTTTCTCTGTAGCTCCATTCTCCTGTCTAGAGAGCCGATTGCCGGGGTGGATGAGTCATGCGAGATGCATGTGAGTCACTCGCATGCATCTCGGATAGTGTGTCTCTGCTCTAACTGTGAATCTCCTTTGATTTGCTGGCATCTCAAACTCTTCCTGTGTTTAGTTGGCCTGTTTTAATATTATGCAAGTAGGAACATAAATCGGGTTCTGGTACAATGG
This sequence comes from Allobates femoralis, assembly GCA_033576535.1. Taxonomy (NCBI): domain Eukaryota; kingdom Metazoa; phylum Chordata; class Amphibia; order Anura; family Aromobatidae; genus Allobates; species Allobates femoralis. The sequence continues at coordinate 214,698,158 of JARQOC010000003.1, forward strand.
CCACTGAAGGAGGGGCCTGCAAATCTTTTTGCTCAATTCTAATCATGGGAAATTAATCATATCTAGCAAAGAAGTTACTTATTTCCAAGCAATTATTTAATTAAAATTGGAGCAAAATGTTCTGCAAAAATATGGATTTATGCACTTTGTATCATAGAAGTTAATGATTTCAATAATGGATTCAAATACATTTTATTAAAGAGGACCTGTCACCCCCCTTGTGCTATGCTAAATGAATGCAGCACTGAATGCAGAGTCCCTTCTGCATTTAGATAAGGGGTCACCCATGTCTCTAGCCCCCCTTTAAGCTGTTAAAAAGACTTTATAAAAGTGTATAAATAAGGAGTCTGGAAGGCCTTACTCAGTAATGAGTCATTGCTGTTGGTGGTGTCCTCCCTGCCTTCAGCCCTCTCTGTGCCTCCTCCAGCCCTCTCTGTGCCACCTCTCTTATTACTCTGCCCTCCTCGGCCGCTTAATGCTTCTCTGTGTCTGAAGACTTGGAGACACAGAAGGAACAATGGATGGGACCGGGTCCCGCCTCCTGCCGGTGGCGTCAGTGCCAGAGCCCACCCTGCTGTACATACATAATCTGGAGAAGGGCGGGCTCCAGTGCTGACATCACAGGCAGGAGGCATGTCAGCCAGCTGCCGATACCCGGTTCTGCCCATTGTTCGCTCTGTGTCTGCATGACTTTAGACACAGAGCAGCATTGCGCAGCCGAGGAGGAAAGACAAATAAAGGAGTTGTTACTGAGGGGGCTGGAGGAGGCACAAAGAGTGCTGCAGGCGGGAAGGACACCAGGGAGCAGTGAGGACTCATTTCTGAGTAAGTCCCTCCGGACTCCTTATCTATACATTTTATAAAGTCTTTTTAACAACTTACAGGGGGGCTAGAGACATGGGAGACCCTTTCCCTGAATGCAGCAGACACGTTGCATTCAGTGCTGCATTCAGTTAGCATAGCACCAGGGGATGACAGGTCCTCTTTAAATTAGTCATTGAGACCATGTTTGATTTTTCGTCATCATAAAAATATTCCATTGACACTAATTTATTTTTCATTATTTTACATCTTGTAGAAGTTAAAAGTCATGTAAAAGAATCCACTACTTTATTTTTGTTATTAAAATGTACAAACACACTAAAGTGAGATTAGCCTCCGACCAGCTCTGGTCGTCTACCTTGCACACAGCTGTATATTAAAATACAGATGATTTTGCAATTAATGACATATTTCTCACAAGTATCATTTGTGCATTTGTTAATTTAACATTCCGTCTACAGGAGAGAAAGCCAAAAAGGACAAATCCCTTGCTAATGGACTTGGGTAACAGACTTCTGCTTCTATTTTTTGTAAAAACACTAAGACATGCTACATAAATGAAACGAGGTTAAGGAATACATCTGCACACACATCTGGACATTTTGTTAACACCTATACATGTGGAATTTCTAGAACTTCCTACTTGAAAAACATGAAGTCTAGCTGGTAATCTTTAAATGTTAAATTACAATATTATTTCAGACAAAATAATACTGTATATATTGAAAATTCAGGTTTGCAGTTATTTAGATGCCTATTTTCTTCTATATATTTCTTTCAAAGTCCAAATTTGTAACCACCACCATCCAGTATTGACCTTTCTGCAATCTGTATAATTCTTTTACATTGGAGTCATCAAATTAGTGCATTCATCAATACATAGTTTAAATTGGAAACTACATATTTGTCTTTGCTAAGGCTGCTTCCAGACTGGCTAATTTGCAAATCTGTGTCTATTCTATGAGACGGATGACCACGGATCCGTTATGGCTTCCCATGTTATCCTATGGGCACAGATTTGTCCTAAAGTGGCCATTCATGTGTCTCTGTTTTGTCACGGATCCGTTGGTGTCCGCATTTTTCATGTACCCAGATTAGGAGACTACTCCATTTCTGGTGTTCCTCGAAAGTCACGGACACCAACGGACAGACACAGATCCATTGGTGTCCTTTTGACATTATAATGGAGCTCTACGGAGGACAGATCCGTAAGGATCCGTGAAAATTACGGATCCATGAAACAAGATCTGTTTTGCTGTACTGAACATGCTCAGAAGCAAGGTACAGCTCCTCCCACCGCTATATCTGGTGACTGATGACGAATCCGTTAACAAAAGGTCTGTAGACATCCTTTGATAGCTGTGTCCACAGATCTATGCCTGCCCATGTGGTTCCTTGAAATTCAAGGATCCATACGGATTTGAAAATAGCCAGTGAGAAAGCAGCCTTAGAGTAAATGAAGGTTGGACATGGGAACTTGTGTATATGTATTTTATAGAGGGTTTTCTATATAACTAGTGAGATTTCGTACCATTTCTAATTAATGTAGAGAAGAAATTCACAACATTTTTTTGCTCCAAGGGACCACAATGGCTGATGAAGCTAATCCCAAGAGCAGCAAACACACTTAAATTAATTTTACATTTTTAAATATACACATACAGTATATTACAAAAGTGAGCACACCCCTCACATATTTGTAAATATTTTAGTATATCTTTCCATGGGACAACACTGAAGATATGACAGTTTGATACAATGTAAAATAGTTAGTGTACAGATTGTATAAGGCTAGTTTCACACTTGCATGTGGTCCTGATCAGGATGAAAATGGGTGCATATGCATCTGTTGACGCATGTAAAAACACAGGCAACTGCAGCGTATTTTTACCTGATAAGGCAAAGAAAACACTGTTTTGCATGTGTTTTTGTCCTGATTCATCCTTGCGTTTTTCTATGGAAAAATAACTTTGACTAGGAATTTATAGCATCGTCGGTCTGGGGACAGAGAGAGAGATAGAGAGAATCTGGAACCATTCTGGGCATGCTCATTTTGAAATATTGATCCACCTTGGCGGCATCAATCCACGGCCGTATATGGCAACATTGATATTAATGAGCCATTTTGATGCATTGCTCTACATCTGGATGCATTAGGATTTTTTATGCGAAGCAAAATCCCAACATGATTCTGTCGGTAATAGCGCAAAATTACGCAGTCGTATGCATCAGTCGAAAATCCGATGCTACCTGATGTCCCTGTGGTCCCATTTTAAGTATAGGGACACATGCCTGACCAAGATGCATCATGATTTCGACAGATCCAGATGTAAAACAAAAAAATGCAAGTGTGAAACCAGTGTAAATGTTGTGTAAATGGTGTGCTCTCTAAATTACTCAATACTCGGCCATTAATGTCTAAACCGCAGGGAGAATAGTGAGTGCATCTGTAAGCAAAAATTACCAAATTATGCCCAAACTGGCCACCAATATATTTTAAGCATTGCCTTAACTCTCTTGGGCATGGAGTTCACTAGAGTTTAACAGGAGCCACTACTGGAATCCACTTCCACTTGTCCATGATCATTTCATGAAGCTATTGAATGTTAGAGACCTTGAGCTCCTCCACCTTCCATTTGAGGATGCCCCAAAGATTCTCAATAAGTTTAGGTCTGAAGACATGCTTAACCAGTCCAACATCCTTATTCTCAGTTTTCTAAGAAAGTCAGTTTTAGTTTTGGAGGTGTGTTTGAGGTCATTATCATATTGGAATACACCCCCTGTGGCCCAGGTTTTGAAGGAAGGCATGGTGGCTTGGTGTTTAGCACTGCAGCCTTGCAGCACTGGTGTCCTGGGTTCAAACACCACCAAGGACAACATCTGCAATGAGCTTGTATGTTGTCCATGTGTTTCTGTGGGTTTCCCCTGGCTTCCTCCCACACTCCAAAAACATACTGATAGGGTATTTAGATTGTGATCCCCAACCGGGACAGTGATGCTAATGTATGTAAAGCACTGTGGAATTAATCGTGATATGAGTGAATAAATATTATTATTACTATTAAGGTAGGGAATCATGGTCTGCTTCAGTATGTCATAGTAAATGTTGGCATTGATGGTTCCCTCAATGAACTGTAGCTCCCCACAGCAGACATCACTCATTTAGTCACAAACTATGACACTTCCACCATTAACATTAAGATTGACTGGCACACTTAGCATTTTCTGCATTTTCCTCACCCAAATTTGTATTAGCTTTATTCATTGTTTAGCCATTATGCTATTCCTAGTATACCTATACCTTATAATGTGTAGTGTGCAGCAGATAATTCTTATATGACACTTCCATCACTATGCTTGACTGTAGGCACACTTGTCTTTGTACTCTTCGCCTGGTTGCTAACACACACACTTGACACTATCTGAACCAAATATTGTTATCTTGGTCTAATCAGACCACATAACATTGTTCCAGCAATGCATTACCTTAGTCTGCTTGTCTCCAGCAAACTATATTCATACTTTCTTATGTTTTATCTTTGGAAAGAGTTTCCTTCTGGGATGATAGCCAAGCAGATAAATTTGATGTAGTATGTGGCCTATGGTACTGACAGGCTGACCCTCACACATTTAACCTTTGCAGCAAGGCTGGCAGGACTCATGCATCTATTTTGAAAAGACAACCTCTGGATATGATGCTGAGCTCGTGCACTCAACTCCTTTGGTCAACTATGGTGAAGCCTATTCTAAGTGGTGTCTGTCTTGTTAAACCACTATATGGTGTTGGACACCTATTTATAGTCTAGTTTATCTTTATGTAGAGCAACAATTATTATTTCAGTTCCTTCTTTACCAAGGGGTGCCATTTTTAATTTCCTGTGAAGAGTATGAGAATGTGTGAGTGATAACACCAAATTTAATACAACTGCTCACCAGAAACTTTGTATCACAAATAAATCACATGACATCGGGGGAAGGAAAATAGATAATTGGGCAGCGATTTAGACATTAATGGCTGTGTGTAGAAGTATTTATAGGGCACACCACATTTACATTGTTATACAAGATGTAAACTTTACATTCTATCAAAAAGATAGATCTTTAGTGCTGTCCCATAAAAAGATATATTATGAAAATGCCCAATTGCTGATGACAGGAAGCAATCCAATGTGAGGTTTGTTACTTGATGCACAATGGTCTGTAGTATTCTTTTTGTCCCTTAAGCTGTCAAGCTGTAAAATTGCTTGGCAGCACTTCACTTTGTATGAATGAAAATAATGAGGGTGGTGTGTGAAATCAGTGATGTGCCATGTGTCTATTGCAATAAGGTCATGTCTGTGGAAGAGCAGTAGACGAAAACAGATAATTGTCACCTAGCAGTGGAGATGGTCAGAGCTCCCTGTCACGAAAACTTAGTCAGGACCTGCAGCTCTCTGGCACCCTCTTATCCTGCTGGCGAAACACGGCATTGACAGAAGATAAGCAAAGGGGACCAGCTGCCCTAATTTATGTCATCTACTGTGGCATGTGCTGTGACGGGATGTATATATACCACCAGTTCCTGCCAGGAACGTATATATATACCTCGATCCAGTCACCCTCAGACCCACAATATCACATAAATACAAAAAATTATGCTGCCATGACCAATCTCTTTCAGGTGAATTGGTAACCTATTTGGTAACGTGAAATAGCGGGAATACGTATCAGCTCGTCATAGAGCAGGAAGAAAGAAAAAAGCAAACTATAAAAGTTTACTCCAAAAAGTTGGCAGTGTTTACAAAAGATATACAAAATATTACAAAAAGACAATTTATATGCATAAAACAGTTATTAAAAGAAAAGGGATTAAATGAAAAAAGTTCAAAACCTGTGCCACGTATTAACAACTCAGATACCGTGGGGAGACAGGGGTGTATGATTCAGAGGGGGTGCATGATTCATCCATGCAGCGTTAGGGTCATGCTGCGGCTGACGTCCAAGGGTGGAATGAGCCCAAAATGGATGCTTTGGTTTTACGTAATGAGACAGAAAACCAGAAAACTTCCACTTTGTTTACCTCACAAGGGGGGCTGGGTTTTGTAACCCCCCCCCCCCCCCTCCAGCTGCACAAGACTTAAAATCCTCAATTTTTCATATCTTTGGATTGGATGCACCCACGTCCAAGATATGTACATCATATTTACCCTCGCGAATATACCTGTGTTTTGATATCAAATATGATATATCTGGAATGTGTGGAAGGTCAGAACTCATTTCCCAGGTTTCTGAATGTTTCCCAGATATAAAAGATATACCATCATAACCAAAAAAAAAGGTAAACATTCCAAAAATATGATTTATGAATTTGTGCCAAGAACAGGTCTTATTAAATTTGATGTTAAAAGTTTGTGACTTAAGACAATGGAATATCACAAGGACAAAACCAGATTAGACTAGTTGATTTCTGCTTAGCTGAGAGTTTTTATGACTAGTGGAAAAATTTCTGATTTGGGGAAAGCAAAGCAGAAATCTATGTAGCTCCCTTATGAATAAACAAGGGGCGGAGAAGTATACTAGCTTTGGTTGTCTTTTCAAAATTTTGAAACAATGACAAGAATTCATATTTTCCTGACCCTACCAGTGCTACTCATAGTTGCTGCTAGACATTGGTAATTTCATTTGAATGGAGTTTAATTCTACTATAATTTTCCAAAAACCCTTATTCTCCGGTATACAGTTTTTTTGTAATTTATTCTGTACAAATTCATAAAAAATGGCAGCAAACTGGAAAAAGGCTAAAGTAAATAGTTTCTCACTTCACCCCTCACTGGCCATCTCCACCATTTGTTGACCTCGTACAGCCCTTTATGCTTATTCTTTTTACCATTGCTGAGTGCTTAAACTTAGGGCCTCCTCTGGACACGACCAGGATATTTATGAGCATGCGTGGTATACTGATGTGACATTGTAGTGTCACAAATTTGTGACCTTACAATATCCATGTGCCAGACAGTAAGTAGTGATGGTGGCCGGATAAGTAAGGAGTGAGGTGATTATTAGTTGCCTTTTATTTCTAAATTTTATGTTTATCATGTGTTAGAGTCTCTCCAAAACCCCGAGCATAATATAGGACATGCAATTCAGAAGAAAAAATGAGCATCAAATTTATCGATAACAATTCAATATATACCGTACGTTAATTTCTAGCTGCGCTCCAGGTGTCTATTTTGCAGTGCACTATATGGAGCTTGGAGGGAATCTGCCAGTAGGTTTTTGCTGTTACCTGAAGAAAGCAGGAGAGAGAGTCTGACAGAGTTTAATGATGTGTAATTTATTACCCTACCTGCTGTGGATTACTTATAGTGAAGTTTTTATCACATGAGATTATCATTGCCCGGACTAAACAAGTTTGACCAATGCAATCCCTTCTCTGATTAGCACTTCACTGTCTTTAGACATTGTACATAGAGAAGCTCCAAAACAATTGGCATCTTATGTATACATAAGCAGTGTGTTAATATTATAAACCCACCCTGAGATTAAAGTAAACAAATATTCACTTATTGATATAGGTTTTAAACTAGGAAGTTCACATTATTATCTTTGTAGTGACTAATTCTTAAAAGTATCCTTCCCACTCATAGTGATTTTTTCATCATCGGCTGAATGTATATGGAGCTGAGTACTCAGCATTTACAATCATGTATTTATGACTGCAATTATGGTTACATTACTCAGGAGAACAATTTCTGAAAAATCACTAATGATTAGTGATGGGCGAACCCGAACTGGGCACAGATCCGGAACACGGACTTTCCAGGGAAGTTTATGTTACAATTCGAGTTTGGATTCGGGGGGTGAGAGGAGCTGTAAAAATAAGGAAAATAGTTATTAAAAAGCATTAGCACATGCCACTGCCTCTGGTACTGCTTTTTAACTTCCTAGATATTCACTTAGAGGGCCCAACAGTGAACCACAGACATTGTCACAGAGAATGGGCATCTGCTCACAGAGATATGCAGCATAGCTAAAAAAGGTCCCATGTGGATTATGTCAGACGGAGGTTTTTTTGTTAACTAAAGATGGGAAACAGTGTTGTCTTGTGTTTTATTTCTAAATATTTTTTTCTGTGTTGTGATTTTTTACTACTTGCTTGAAATTTATAGGGGTGGTTCTAATATTGGCCTGACATTATGGATTTCAGGCTTAGTGCCAGCTGCCAATACTAAGTGGGCATTAACTCCTTTATTATATATGTGCTACCGCCACCAGGGTCGCAGGAAAAGTCCGGGTACAGCGCCAGAAAATGGCGCTTTAATGATTGTGCCATTTTCTGGGGCAGATATGGGCTGCAATTCACAGCGGGGGGCCCCCAGAAGCCTTGGGCCACCCTGTGCTGAGGATTCATGCCCTCAGGTGCTAGTTGTACCTGTGTTGAAACTAAAAATACGGCATAGCCACTTGTTATTTGTTTTAATTATTTTATGAAATTCATGAAATAATTAAAAAAGGGCTTCCCTATATATTTGGTTTCCAGCCAGGTAAAAATAGACAGCTGGGAGTTGGAGGAATCCCGTACCTGCCTGCTGTACCTGGCTGGCATACAAAAATATGGTAAAGCTCCAAGTCATTTTTAAAAAAATATTTCAAGGAATAATTTTATAAAAAGGGCTTAACTGTGTTGCAGTTTCTTGCTTTTTTTGGGCCAGCAGATTCAGATGAACACATTGAACACAATGCACCAAAAAAAATCAAGAAATTCACAGCAGAAAACATCTCGTGGTTTTGGTGCTTTATTTGGCCAGGAGATGCAGATGAACACATTAAACACAATCCATGCAATTTTGTGCCAAAAGTGCACCAAAAGAGCATGAAATCCATGGTGAAAAATGCAACATGGTTTTGTTGCGACAATTCTCTGTGACAGCGTCTGTGATTGGCTGTTGGGTCCCTCTGCATTGAATATCCAAGAAGTTAATGAGCAGCCCCAGAATACAAGTGTTTTGACGCCGGAGAGTATAATGCTGCTTAATAATTATCTTCTTTCTTTTACAGCCTCCTAGCCCCTATCCCATAACTTTATAGTTTGAGTTCGGAGTTTGGACTTAAGTTCAAGCCACTTTTGGCCCCGAACCTGAACTTTAAAAAAAGTTTGGGTGTGTTCGCCGAACCCGAACATCGGCGGGTTCGCCCATCACTACTAATGATAAAACTTTAATTGTTTTCAATTCTGTAAACCACTGCACTTCTGTCTCTGTGTTTGTACCTCCCCATGTATATCATCAATTTTTTATTTAAAAACTATATCAATACCACAATATTTGTTTACTCTAATCTCTGAGTGGGTTTCTTTAAAAAGTAAGGTTTTTAGTTTATTGTGCATAGAGAGCCTGGTATGGGCAAGTTAAGATTCTCAGCTCTGCTGCATTGCTAAATTAAAAAATTCTGATTGTGTCAACTGCTGTATCCAATAAACTAAAGTTGCGTTCATACACAGCGTAAATTTTGCATCTTTTTACACTTTTCCGGCAAAAGTGCATCTGCATCTGCGTTTGCCGGCAAAGTGAACAGAGATTCATTTATGCCATTTAGACGCTGCGCTTTTTTCGGCAGCGCTTTTGTGGGAGAAAGCGCATGTGTAAAAATAATGAACTTGTCAATTCTTTGCGCAAATATGTGCGTGCTTTCTCCCATAGGTATCATTATGAGGAGCTGGAATAGGCATTGTCGTTCAGTGAATGTCTATTCCTGCACCTATAATCGCGGGCGCTGGGGGAAGTGATGTCACAGCAGGGGAGGAAGAATCCTATGTTCCTCCCCATGTGACATGTCGGACCTGGAGTTTCGCTTTCGCACTGTATCTAAATACATTGCGAAAACGGAAAAAAAAGTAACAAAATGTGTTAAAAAAAATACTTACCTCTCCACCGGATGTCTCAGGTCCTGAGGGGAAGACGTCAGATTGCTGCAAGGACCTTAATGATGTGATTGGCTGTTAGTGATCACCTGTGTTTTTATATTAAATTGGTCAAAGAATGTAAACGTTTCTTTGGTAAGTGAATTTACTTACCAAAGAAATGTTTACATTCTTTGACCGATTTAATATAAAAACAGATTTCCTAAGACAAAATCCAAACACCTAACCTCAAAATAATGACTTCCAAGAAGGATTGAAAATTGTCAAAACATTAAAAGTAGTTAATGATATGGCTGAGCTTGGTGTTAAATTAATAACCGACTTTAACGACCTTCTGACAAAAGATGAAGAACAAAAGCAATATGTCCTGCAAGTTGTAAGTAAATGCCGAGCATTATATTCTGACGTTTCAAAAAACTACTTTAACAAAAGCTCTAGAATAGATTAGATAACTATGTAAAATGATCAACTCATGTAGGTACTACGTCTGTATCTTTTCTGTGTCTGTTTTGTATGTATTATATACCTCATTTTTATATTTTAAAATAAAAAATGTCATTAGACTTATCAGTGTTACTTGTTTTTTTATTATATTTCTACTTTAAACTCAAAAATATACCAAAAAAAAACTAAATTTATCACTTAATAACAAAATATACGAAGTATGCTCCTAGTGGTACCAGGTCACGTTCTTGGGGCTAAAAGCTGTTGTAACTCAGTTTGACTTAAAATAACAATTATGTATAAAATATAAATTTTGAAGAACAACATTAGCTTTCTTTTGAGATATTAAGCGTGTTTTTATTATTTACCGTTCTGGAGTTATGGCTCCATATGTCAGCTTTTTGGCCAAAAATTTGGATTTTCTCAAACTTTGAGCGACGAGCGGCACGCGTTAATGTCGTTTGATCGAGCTCAAATTTTGGCTATCTCAATATCTGGAAAGGGGAATTGTTTTGTGGGGTCCAGACTAACAAGATTCCGATATTTTTTCCCCCCATATGAGATCCGGTCACTCTACTGTATACAGTATACAGTCCCCCCCCATCAGTATACAGGCCCCCCCTTGCTGCCGCAATCCTGTAAAGCAAGAGATCATTATACTTATCCCTGCCGCTATCCCGCCGCCGCCATCGCGCTCCTCCGGCTTCATCCGGCTTCTTACGGCCTCCTCCGGTGGGCGCAGGCAATGACGTCATTGCCTGCGCCGACCAGAGGAGGAAGCAGGAAGAAGCCGGAGGAGCGCGATGGCGGCGGCGGAACAGCGGCAGGGATAAGTATAATGATCTCTGGCTTTACAGGATTGCGGCAGCAAGGGGGAGGGCCTATATACTGATGGGGGGGACTGTATATACCTCTGGGGCTGCTGTATACTACCACTGGGGCTGCTGTATATACAGTGGTGTTCAAAAGTCCTGCATAGGCATGAAGAAAACTATATATTTCATACTTCTGCATCTCTACAGTGAAACTGGTGGAACATATATGTTTTTGTTATCCCTCATTGTATGCCATACTCATTTTTGAATGTACCAAGTGTATAAATTGTTATGGTGTGCGCATTTTTGATATTTTTTTTTACAGCATAACCATACCTACACCTGTACAGTGTGTAGAATGGTGAACAGGTTTCTAAGTTCATTAACTTCCAATGCAAGTTCACACAGACTTAAATTTTACTTTTTAAGATTTATCATTTTTTATTTAATTCAGAGTCCTGAAAAGGGCCTTTTGAGTGCATCTTTAGTTTCTAATACTTTATTGGCCAGCCTTTGCTCTTGAGCACCAACTTGCATCTCTGTGGCATTGAGTGAACAAGCTTCTACAGATGTTCACGAGTGATGATGTGGTTCCAGGTCTGTATCAGAGCCTCAATCAACTCTCTCTTGGTCCTTGGCTGTTTTTTAGATATCTGTATTGATACCTTGTGCCACAATTTTTCAGTTGGATTGAGGTCCGGGGACTGGACTGGCCAGTCAATAATAGCCACCTTGTTCTTTTTCTTCCATTCCGTTACGGTCTTAGCTCTGTGACAAGGAGCATTATCATCCTGGAAGATATAATTTCCTGAAAACAGGTGTTGAGCAGAAGGCAGCATTTTCTTATTAAGGATGTCTATGTATTTTTTTGCATTAACCATACCCTCCACAATATGAAGCCTTCCAACACCATTGGCTGCCATACAGCCCCAGACCATTACTTTCATCGGATGTTTCACAGAGAAGCTCAAACACTCTGGCTTGTACTCTTCATGTGGAAACCATCTCACATAAGACTTGCCATCATTTCCTAAAATGCAAAAAGTGCTTTCATCACTAAATAACCCTTTTTCCCACTCCTCCTTCCTCCATTTTGAATATTTCAATGCCCACAGTTTTCGCCTTTGTCTTTGTTTGGCTGTCATCAATGGCTTCTTTCGGGCCTTGCACCCTCTTAATCCTGCTTCCAAACATCTCTTCCTAACAGTTGATGTTGCTACCTCAATATTGCACTTTTCTTGCCCTTCTCGCAGAAGCTGAGGAGAGATGAGCTTTCCATTGGTAAGGGATGTTCTTATCAGTACTCTGTCCTCCCTTTTAGTTGACTTTCTGGGCCGACCAGATCTGGGCCTGTCCTGGGTAATTCCAAGCTGCTTATGTTTCTGTCAAATTCTTATGACTGTACTCTGATTACAGCCGACCTTCCTTGCGATCTGGGGGCCAGTATAACCCTCTTCATGTAGCACCACAACTTGCACACAATCCTCCGCTGACAAAAATCTGAAGGCTCCCATCATAGAGCTCTACAGTATGATTCACTAGATAGACCAACAGATAAAGCAAACAAACAAAGCAGCAGATGTGATGCAATGTAATGGAAAGTGATTGGCTGCCATATCCACGTTATGATTGATCACAAGAACCTCATCTGTGATTAGCTAATTTTGGATCTGAAGCTGTACAATATTTAGTTGTGCTTTCAATTCCCATATTGTTGCAATAATTTCAGGCAAAACTGCTTCAAAAGCTAAAAATATTACAAGGAGAGAATGCAAAATTATATTCTGAACAAAACCATATATAATATGTCATGTTAGCATTAGTGATGAGCGAGTACTAAAATGCTCGGGTGCTCGAAGCTCGGGCCGAGCATCCCGAGATACTCGTGTACTCGGCCCGAGTAACGAGCCCAATGTTATCCTATGGGAGACACGAGTATTTTTATGAAATGACTGCCGGCTGCCTGGAAAAACCCTAAAAATGTCACAAAAGTCTCAGAAGAGTGCTGAATTGACATGGCAACACCATGGGGAAGACCCCTGGAAGCATTTCTCACTCAAAAGTCACAGCTGTGAACAATGTTGTCCGAGTTTCACGCCAATTTTACGGAGTGTCCAGAAAACCTTCCAAAATTACACCAAAATGAATATTTAGGGTGGAAATGTTAAGGGCACATACCCAATAGTGAGATACAGCTGGTGTATGTTACTTTTTGTGATTACATGAAAGATTTTACGTGAAAACATTGTGCGGCACTCCGATGACCCTGACAAGAGACGTACATGAAGCCCTGTCTAGAAATAATGTGCCCATTTTGAAGAACTGGGTCTATTGTAGTATCTTCCTTTGCCAGGGCAGTCCAAAATTGGGAGGTTCACCAATGCCCCTGGATACAGACATGCAGGATGGCCTGTAAACAAGAACTGGGTGTATTGTAGTATAGCCCATTGGCCAGGGCAGCCAAAAATTGGGAGGTTCAACAATGACCCATGCTTACAGACATGTAGTAGGGCCTGTAACCCTCAAGTGGGTGTATTGTAGTATAGCCCTTTGGCCAGGGCAGCCAAAAATTGGGAGGTTCAACAATGACCCATGCTTACAGACATGTAGTAGGGCCTGTAACCCTCAAGTGGGTGTATTGTAGTATAGCCCTTTGGTCAGGGCAGCCAAAAATTGGGAGGTTCAACAATGACCCATGCTTACAGACATGTAGTAGGGCCTGTAACGCTCAAGTGGGTGTATTGTAGTATAGCCCTTTGGCCAGGGCAGCCAAAAATTGGGAGGTTCAACAATGACCCATGCTTACAGACATGTAGTAGGGCCTGTAACCCTCAAGTGGGTGTATTGTAGTATAGCCCTTTGGTCAGGGCAGACAAAAATTGGGAGGTTCAACAATGACCCATGCTTACAGACATGTAGTAGGGCCTGTAACCCTCAAGTGGGTGTATTGTAGTATAGCCCTTTGGTGAGGGCAGCCAAAAATTGGGAGGTTCAACAAAGACCCATGCTTACAGACATGTAGTAGGGCCTGTAACCCTCAAGTGGGTGTATTGTAGTATAGCCCTTTGGCCAGGGCAGACAAAAATTGGGAGGTTCAACAATGACCCATGCTTACAGACATGTAGTAGGGCCTGTAACCCTCAAGTGGGTGTATTGTAGTATAGCCCTTTGGTGAGGGCAGCCAAAAATTGGGAGGTTCAACAATGACCCATGCTTACAGACATGTAGTAGGGCCTGTAACCCTCAAGTGGGTGTATTGTAGTATAGCCCTTTGGCCAGGGCAGACAAAAATTGGGAGGTTCAACAATGACCCATGCTTACAGACATGTAGTAGGGCCTGTAACCCTCAAGTGGGTGTATTGTAGTATAGCCCTTTGGCCAGGGCAGACAAAAATTGGGAGGTTCAACAATGACCCATGCTTACATACATGTAGTAGGGCCTGTAACCCTCAAGTGGGTGTATTTAGTATAGCCCTTTGGTAGGGCAGCCAAAAATTGGGAGGTTCAACAATGACCCATGCTTACAGACATGTAGTAGGGCCTGTAACCCTCAAGTGGGTGTATTGTAGTATAGCCCTTTGGCCAGGGCAGACAAAAATTGGGAGGTTCAACAATGACCCATCTTACAGACATGTAGTAGGGCCTGTAACCCTCAAGTGGGTGTATTGTAGTATAGCCCTTTGGCCAGGGCAGACAAAAATTGGAGGTTCAACAATGACCCATGCTTACAGACTTGTAGTAGGGCCTGTAACCCTCAAGTGGGTGTATTTTAGAATAGCCCTTTGGTCAGGGCAGCCAAAAATTGTGAGGCTCCTCTTTGTCCCTGGATATAGAGACGTGCTGGAGGGCCTCAAAACATTTTTCACATAGAAAAGATGCGGGTATCCTGTCTTTGTAATGCCCATTCAAAAAGAATGGGCGTAAAAATTTACCACTGTGGGTATACCTGAAACTACAGCCAAACTATTGTAACGGTCATCATGGTGCCACATGAGGAGAAGGAGGAGCAGTCCAGCGATTAGCCAAGGAATAGGAAGACAACGTGGTGGATGATCCAGTAGCTTACCCAACCTGGCAGGAGTATATGCAGAGCGAGGACAGCAGTGCACAGGGGGAGGGAGGCATAGCATCCCAACAGGCAGTACGAAGCAGGGTCGGGTACGCAGGCATAAGGCAGGCAACCGTTCCCCGGAACAACAACACGACACAAGGTGCCTGTGCAAATGTTAGGTCTTCCCGAGTCTGGCAGTATTTTCAGTTGGCTCCAGATGACTCTAAAAAGGCCATTTGCAACACCTGCCATGCCAGCATCAGCAGGGGTACGAAAAGTAGCAGCCTGCCCACCACTAGCATGATCAGGCACATGTCAGCCAAGCACACGACTTTGTGGAAACTACAACAGAGTCGAGAAGCGGTGCTTGCTGATGTCACTGCTACGTCTTTGCCTGTTGTGCGTGCGAGCCAATCCCCTGTCCAAGCTGGCCGCGAACAAGCCTCCGTCCCTGCACCTGAAGTTGCCCACGTCCAAATTACACCACCATCAAGCACGTCCTTTTCCCAGCGCAGTGTTCAATTATCCATTCAGCAAACATTTGAACGCAGGCGCAAATACGCTGCCAACGCCCCACATGCCACAGTCCTGAATGATCACATTTCGCAACTCATTGCGCTACAAATGTTGCCTTTCCGGCTGGTGTAGACGGAAGCATTCCGCGACCTGATGCCGGCTGCTGTCCCACGTTACTCGGTCCCCAGCCGCCACTATTTCTCCAGATGTGCCGTCCCCGCATTGCATAACCACGTGTCCAACAGCATCACACGTGCCCTGAACAATGCTGTTTCAGCCAAAGTCCACCTAATAATAATAATAATAATAATACAGCTTTCTTTATATAGCGCCAACATATTACGCAGCGCTTTACAATGTAGGGTTAGAGTACAGAAAATATAATACAGTAAGTAATTACAGTACAGAACAAATACAGTAGAATAATTGGATACAAAACAATAGGCATAGAATCAATGTAAAAAAGAAAATACAAAAAATAAAGCAAGAAATGAAGGTGACCCTGCTCAAAAGAGCTTACAATCTACAACGGGATAGGGGTTGCACAAGGTACAGGGGCTTATTGCACGGATGGTCCAGGCATCTTGAGGAAATGGGGCATAGAACTAAGCTTACATGGATGGTCATTATACAGTCTGTGTAGACCTTTTTGGTTTGGTGGAGTTTGTAGAAGAGTAATGTCCAGAGGGATAGCCCACTATCTACAGTACAAAGGACTTCTATAAGGGAGTATGATAGGCCGCCTTAAAAAGATGCTTTTTTAGGGATCGTCTGAAGCCATGCAAGTTGTGGATAGTCCTGATTTCTTTTGGTAAAGCATTCCAGAGGTTTGGTGCAGCTCTGGAGAAGTCTTGGAGCCGGTACTGGGAGGATCGGATTATTACCGATGTCAGTCGAAGGTCATTTGAGGAACGTAGAGGGCGAGTGGGGTGATAGACAGAGATGAGGGAGGAGAGGTAGAGGGGTGCTGCACTGTGAATAGCTTTGTGGGTGATAAGAAGCAATTTGAATTGGATGCTGTAGTATACGGGCAGCCAGTGCAATGACTGGCACAGAGCAGAGGCATCTGAGTAACGATTGGCCAGATGGGTGATCCTGGCTGCTGCATTAAGGATGGACGGGAGAGGAGAAACTCTGGTGAGGGGGAGGCCGCTTAATAGAGAATTGCAATAGTCAAGGCTGTAATGGATTAGGGCCACGGTGAGGGTTTTTGTTGTTTACAGGGTGAGAAAGGGACGGACTCTGGAGATATTCTTCAAGTGTAAGTGACATGAGCGGACGAGACATTGTGTGTGGGAGGAGGAGAGATCGGTGTCAAACATAACACCCAGACAACGAGCCTGCTGCCTAGGCATTATCGTGGTGCCACAAACTGAGAGAGAGATGTCCGATTTAGGGAGGTTAGTGGATGGGTGGAGCAGAAGAAGTTCAGTTTTGGAAAGGTTTAGTTTCAAATAGAGAGTGGACATGATATTGGAAACTGGAGGTAGACAGTCATTGCTGTTCTTTAATACCGCAGGGGTAAGGTCAGGGGCTGAAGTGTATAACCACAGACACGTGGACAAGTGCTTGTGGGCAAGGCCGCTACATCTCCTTGACAAAACACTGGGTTAATATTGTGGAGGCTCTGACACAGTCTGATCGAGGGACGGAACACGTCCTTCCCACACCAAGGATAGCAGGCCCTACCTCTGTCAGGGTTTCACCGACACTCTACAGCTCCGGAATGTCATGCTCTTCAGCGTCCTCCTCCTCCTCCTGCTCATCCTCATCCACTGTACCCTCCACACCAGTCCCAAGCTGGAAGCACTGCAGCACTGCCTCTGCGAAGCGTCAACAGGCTGTGCTGAAGCTAGTCTGCATAGGTGACAAACCCCACAATGCAGAAGAGGTGGGGACAGCTCTGAAACAGCAGGCAGATCACTGGCTCACACCTCTGAACCTAAAGCCAGGAAAGGTCGTGTGTGACAATGGACGGAACTTGGTGGCAGCTTTGAGGCGAGGCCAGCTGACGCATGTTCCATGCGTGGCCCACGTGCTCAACCTGGTGTTTCAGAGGTTTCTAAAGTCATACCCAGAGCTGTCTGAACTGCTGGTAAAAGTTCGCCGTCTGTCTGCACATTTTCGCAAGTCACCTGCTGCTTCAGCCGACCTTTGCGGATTTCAGCGCCGTTAGCGTCTTACGGCCCACAGACTGGTGTGTGATGTCCCCACACGTTGGAATTCAACTCTGCACATGTTGGTCAGGATATGTGAGCAGAAGAGGGCAGTTGTTGACTACCTGCATCACCTAAGCCGTCGGGAAAATGGTTCAAACTCCACACATAACACCTGAGGAGTGGAGATGGATGTCGGACCTATGTACCGTCCTCCAAAACTTTTAGGACTCCACCCAGATGGTGAGCTGTGATGACGCCATTATTAGCGTCACCATACCACTACTCTGCCTTCTAAAATGGTCTCTGCTGAAAAACAAAGAGGATGCATTGCAGGCCGAGCGCGATGACTTGGAGCAAGAAACAGTAGTGGGTGTGGGTGAAAACACAGAGTCCAGCCTCATCTCATCACAACGTGCAGTGGAGGACTATGACGGGGAGGAGGAGTATGAAGACATGGAGCAACTCTCTGGCCAAATTGAGGATATGACATGCACACCAGTGATACCCTCGATTCAGCGTGGCTGGGCAGAGGACAGGGGAGATGAGGAGGAGGAGGAGGAGGACAGCATGTTCAGTCATCGTGTTGGTCTGGATACTAAAGTGATGGGTGTTAAGAGTCTGGCGCACATGGCTGACTTTATGGTAAGCTGCCTGCCTCGTGACCCTCGCGTTCAGAACATCTTGGCCGACAATCAGTACTGGTTGGCAACACTGTTAGACCCACGGTACAAGGAGAAATTAATGTCTGTCATTCCTGAGGCGGAGAGGTCAGCCAAAACGCAGTAGTTCCAGAAGGCCATAGTCACGGAAGTAGGCTAATCATTCCCCTCACAAAACGCTAGCGGCATAGGTGAGGAATCGGTGGACAACCAAGGCGTTCGGCCGAGAGGGGCACAAGTCCAATCCGCCAAAGGTAGGGGAACAGTCTTTAGGAGGTGGGACAGTTTTCTTAGCCCCTCACGTACCACAGCCCCTGAGGTGCGGGGTAGTGCCACAAGAAATGCTAAGTTTGGTCAGATGCTGAAGGAGTACCTTGCCGATCGAACAACTGTACTGCGAGATTCCTCTGTGCCTTACAATTATTGGGTCTCCAAGCTGGACACGTGGCATGAATTGGCTCTCTACGCCTTGGAAGTCCTGGCCTGCACTGCCGCTAGCATTTTGTCATAGCGTGTTTTCAGAGCTGCAGGTGGAATCATTACTGATAAACGCAACCGCCTGTCAACTGAAAAGCTGACAGGCTGACTGAGATCAAGATGAACAAGGGTTGGATTGGGCCAGACTTCACCACACCACCAACAAATGACAACTGAATTTAAATTTTGTAATGGGAATTTGCCATGTACCTCCACTGACCCATGGGTACACACTTCTGGACTTCCGAGTGTCCAAGTGTGGGATCAGTAATGTCCGTGGACGTGCACTCAGCCAGTTGGTAGGAAGGAGGATCAGGTTGGGAAATGTGCAGTGCAGTATCACGGCTACTGACAATTGACCGTGTGGAAGACAGGGTGTTTGTGGAGGTGCCAATCAGACTTGAAGCATTATCCGCTATCCAAGTAACAAGCTGTTGACACTAGTGTTGGTTCAAGAGCGTAGTACTGCAGCGGGCCCCAACAATTTGGGACAGGACGTGTGAGCGAGTAGATGTGCCACTTTATTGTTGCGAAATTAGTGCTTGCACACGACCTCGGCCTCTGCCTGCACCACCATCACGTTCACCTCCTTGTTCCTTGCCAACGCCCTTGCGCATTTTGCTTGTATACTGCGACAACAGTCACATGAGAGGATTTTAGTCCCTAACCTGTATCAAGGTATGACGTACACCAGTCTGGTGACTGTTCAGATCACAAGAGATTAGGATTTTAGTTCCCTAACCTGTATCAAGGTAATCAAGGTATGACGTACAACAGTCTGGTGACTTGAATGGTTTTAGGAGAGGATTTTATTCCCTAACCTGTATCAAGGTATGACGTACAACAATCTGCTGACTTGAATGGTTTTAGGAGAGGATTTTAGTCCCTCACCTGTATCAACGTATGACATAGAACAGTCTGGTGACTGTAATGCTTTCAGGAGAGGATTTTAGTCCCTAACCTGTATCAAGGTATGACGTACAACAGTCTGGTGACTTGAATGGTTTTAGGAGAGGATTTTAGTTCCCTAACCTGTATGAACGTATGACGTACAACAGTGTGGTGACTGTTGAGATGACAAGAGTTAGGATTTTAGTCCCTAACCTGTATAAGGTAGACGTACACTGTCTGGTGACTGTTAGATGACAAGAGTTAGGATTTTAGTTCCCTAACCTGAATAAAGGTATACTTACAACAGTGTGGTGACTGTTGATGATGACAAGTGTTAGGATTTTAGTTCCCTAACCTGTATAAGTATGACGTACAACAGTGTGGTGACTGTTGATGATGACAAGAGTTAGGATTTTAGTTCCCTAACCTGAATAAAGGTATGACTTACAACAGTGTGGTGACTGTGAGATGACAAGGAGTTAGGATTTTAGTTCCCTAACCTGAATAAAGGTATGACTTACAACAGTGTGGTGACTGTTGAGATGCCAAGAGTTAGGATTTTAGTTCCCTAACCTGAATAAAGGTATGACTTACAACAGTGTGGTGACTGTTGAGATGACAAGAGTTAGGATTTTTAGTTCCCTAACCTGTATGAACGTATGACGTACAACAGTGTGGTGACTGTTGAGATGACAAGAGTTAGGATTTTAGTCCCTAACCTGTATTAAGGTAGTACGTACACCTGTCTGGTGACTGTTTTGATGACAAGAGTTAGGATTTTAGTTCCCTAACCTGTATTAAGGTACTACGTACACCTGTCTGGTGACTGTAATGGTTTGAAGAGAGGATTTTAGTCCCTAACCTGTATTAAGGTAGTACGTACAACTGTCGGTGACTGTTTGAGATGACAAGAGTTAGGATTTTAGTTCCCTAACCTGAAAAAGGTATGACTTACAACAGTGTGGTGACTGTTGAGATGACAAGGTTAGGATTTTAGTTCCCTAACTGTATTAACGTATGACGTACAACAGTGTGGTGACTGTTGAGATGACAAGAGTTAGGATTTTAGTTCCCTAACCTGTATGAAGTAGATCGTACAACAGTCTGGTGACTGTTGAGTGACAAGAGTTAGGATTTTAGTCCTAACCTGTATTAACGTATACGTACACCTGTCTGGTGACTGTTTGATGAAAGAGTTAGGATTTTAGTCCCTAACCTGATAAAGGTATGACTTACAACATGTGTGGTGACTGTTGAGATGACAAGTGTTAGGATTTTAGTTCCCTAACCTGTTATGAACGTATGACGTACACACAGTTTGGTGACTGTTGAGTATGACAAAGTTAGGATTTTAGTTCCCTAACCTGTATAAAGGTATGACGTTACAACAGTCTGGTGACTGTTGAGATGACAAGAGTTAGGATTTTAGTTCCCTAACCTGTAGGAAGTATGACGTACAACAGTGTGGTGACTGTTGAGATGACAAGAGTTAGGATTTTAGTTCCCTAACCTGTATAAGGTATGTACGTACAACTGTCTGGTGACTGGTTTGAGGAGAGGATTTTAGTCCCTAACCTGTAATAAACATGTTTTTTTTTTTTTTTTTTTTTTTTTTTTTTTTTTTTTTTTTTTTTTTTTTTTTTTTTTTTTTTTTTTTTTTTTTTTTTTTTTTTTTTTTTTTTTTTTTTTTTTTTTTTTTTTTTTTTTTTTTTTTTTTTTTTTTTTTTTTTTTTTTTTTTTTAAAAAAAAAAAAAAAAAAAAAAAAAAAAAAAAAAAAAAAAAAAAAAAAAAAAAAAAAAAAAAAAAAAAAAAAAAAAAAAAAAAAAAAAAAAAAAAAAAAAAAAAAAAAAAAAAAAAAAAAAAAAAAAGGATTTTAGTCCCTAACCTGTAATAAGGTAGTACGTACACTGTCGGTGACTGTTTTGAGATGACAAGAGTTAGGATTTTAGTTCCCTAACCTGAATAAAGGTATGACTTACAACAGTGTGGTGACTGTTGAGATGACAAGAGTTAGGATTTTAGTTCCCTAACCTGTATGAACGTATGACGTACAACAGTGTGGTGACTGTTGAGATGACAAGAGTTAGGATTTTAGTCCCTAACCTGTATTAAGTAGTACGTACACCTGTTGGTGACTGTTTTGATGACAAGAGTTAGGATTTTAGTTCCCTAACCTGAATTAAGGTAGACTTACAACAGTGTGGTGACTGTTGAGGTGACAAGGTTAGGATTTTAGTTCCCTAACCTGTATAACGTATGACGTACACACAGTGTGGTGACTGTTTTGATGACAAGAGTTAGGATTTTAGTTCCCTAACCTGAATTAAGGTATGACTTACAACACGTGTGGTGACTGTTGAGATGACAAGAGTTAGGATTTTAGTTCCCTAACCTGAATAAAGGTATGACTTACAACAGTGTGGTGACTGTTTGAGATGCCAAGGTTAGGATTTTAGTTCCCTAACCTGAATAAAGGTATGACTTACAACAGTGTGGTGACTGTTGAGATGACAAGAGTTAGGATTTTAGTTCCCTAACCTGTATGAACGTATGACGTACAACAGTGTGGTGACTGTTGAGATGACAAGAGTTAGGATTTTAGTCCCTAACCTGTATTAAGGTAGTACGTACACCTGTCTGGTGACTGTTTTGATGACAAGAGTTAGGATTTTAGTTCCCTAACCTGTATTAAGGTAGTACGTACACCTGTCTGGTGACTGTAATGTTTTGAAGCGAGGATTTTAGTCCCTAACCTGTATTAAGGTAGTACGTACACCTGTCTGGTGACTGTTTTGATGACAAGAGTTAGGATTTTAGTTCCCTAACCTGTATTAAGGTACTACGTACACCTGTCTGGTGACTGTAATGGTTTGAAGAGAGGATTTTAGTCCCTAACCTGTATTAAGGTAGTATGTACACCTGTCTGGTGACTGTTTTGATGACAAGAGTTAGGATTTTAGTTCCCTAACCTGTATTAAGGTAGTACGTACACCTGTCTGGTGACTGTAATGGTTCAAGAGAGGATTTTAGTCCCTAACCTGTATTAAGGTAGTACGTACACCTGTCTGGTGACTGTGTTGATGACAAGAGTTAGGATTTTAGTTCCCTAACCTGTATTAAGGTAGTACGTACACCTGTCTGGTGACTGTAATGGTTCAAGAGAGGATTTTAGTCCCTAACCTGTATTAAGGTAGTACGTACACCTGTCTGGTGACTGTTTTGATGACAAGAGTTAGGATTTTAGTTCCCTAACCTGTATTAAGGTAGTACGTACACCTGTCTGGTGACTGTAATGGTTTGAAGAGAGGATTTTAGTCCCTAACCTGTATTAAGGTACTAAGTACAAGAGTGTGGTGACTCTAATGGTCACAGAAAAGCTTGGATTTCAATCTGTATCACCCTGCCTATATCCTCCTAGATTAGTCCTGAGAAGGACTGTTCTGGTCACTGGAAATCTTGGACTCCGATCTGGATCACCCTGCCTATGTCCTCCTAGATTAGTCCTGAGAAGGACTGTTGTGGTCAGCAGCAGTTTGCAGCCCTGATCCGGATCTACCTATGAGGGCCGCAAATTTGTCCCTAATCAGCAGCAGACACTCTCCCTACACTCACTGTCTGGAAGGCTGTGTGCCGAGCACAGCGCGCCGGGACTTATAAAGGCTCGGTGACGCTGTGCAGGCCGGCCAATCACTGCTATACCACAACCAACAGGGCTGTGGCATTGCAGTGGTCTGTCAGCCAATCCCTGCACGTGGGCTGGCTCTCAAAAGAGCGCCAACATGGAGAGATGACGACCACGAGCACAGCACGAGTATCGCGAGATTACTCGGTGCTCGGCGAGTCGCCCGAGTACAGTGATACTCGTGCGAGTAACGAGTAGTGCCGAGCATGTTCGCTCAACACTAGTTAGCATCGAAGATATTCGACAGAAAAGGTTTAAAACTTGAAAAATCTATTTATCCTATGCCTATGCAGGACTTTTGAACACCACTGTACCTCTGGGGCTGCTGTATACTACCACTGGGGCTGCTGTATATACCTCTGGGGCTGCTGTATATACCTCTGGGGCTGCTGTATACCTCTGGGGCTGCTGTATACCACTGGGGCTGCTGCTGTATACTACCACTGGGGCTGCTGCTGTATATACCACTGGGGCTGCTGCTGTATATACCACTGGGGCTGCTGCTGTATATACCACTGGGGCTGCTGCTGTATACTACCACTGGGGCTGCTGCTGTATATACCACTGGGGAGGCTGCTGTATACCACACTGCTGGGGGCTATATACCTGTGCTGGGGTCCACCCTCGGCTTATACATGAGTCAATAGGTTTTCCCAGGTTTTGGGGGCAAAAGTAGGGGGGTCGGCTTATATACGGGTCGGCTTATACACGAGTATATACGGTATATATATATTTTTTTCTAGTATTGCAGAATAAGATCCTGTCAGACATTTAACCCTTTTGGGACTCTAGTATCAAGGGTAAATATCCAGAATGATTCCCTGTTTAACAGGGTACATCTGGTATCTCCTCCCCTCGCGGAGTTAAACATCTTTTCTATTCCAGAAAACTTCAGAAAAGACGTATCTCCTCCATGTTATGGGAGAAATGTCTTGAAACCGCAGATATTCCCACTGCATTAGCACTAGATACATCTGAGATATGTCTGCGGATACGAGTCTTTAATTCTCACCCGTGCAGCCCACATACTGCACTTTGCAATGGGTACACTCAATTAAATATACTACATTTGTAGAACAGCAGTTTAAAAAGGTTTTAATATTAAACTGCCTGTTATTGCTGCATGATCTAAAAGTAATGGTTTTGTGTACGTAATTGCATGACAGACATTTAGTGTGGCCACATTTGTAAAATCCGCTCAGTGACAACCAACTTGAGCTACGTTTTTTATTAGTCTGAAACAGGTTGGGTGAAAGTATTGTCCCCAGTGTTGGTGCCTGTTTAGCTGCACACTTTCTAGGTGATTTTTTCAAAATACTAGCAATTGTGGAATCCTGTTCTAATACTGGTAAGTATTTTCTCAATGTATGGACTATGTTATGATATTAGAGACTAAGGAGGGTAGAAAAAGTGATGGAACTAAAGTTTTTCTGTTTGTTTTCACTCCTATCCTTCAGCAAAGTTTCTCACTCCATTTTTTGTATAACATAATCAGCTCGATTTAACAGGCCTTTGTGATAACCCCTCTTGCTCAGTCTATACCTGATATTGACTAGTTCTTTTCTATACTCCGCCTGCTCAGAGCAGTTTCTTTTTAACCTGATCATTTCACCTACAGGAATGTTTTTTATGACATGCCTTGGGTGACACGAACTGGCGTTGAGAAAAAAATTTGAAGCTGTGGGCTTCCTATACGGTGATACAGTAACCCGGTTGAAATTGGCTGTCAAACAAATGTCAAGGAAATTAATTTTAATTTGATCAGAGAAATGGGTAAATTTTAAGTTGAAATAATTTGCATTGAGGTAGTGAGTAAACTTCTAGATATCCTCCAAAGAGCCCCCCAAACCAACAGAAGATCATCCATAAAATGAGAGTACCAAAAAATACTCGCCTGAAAAGGATTTTCCAAACCAAATATGAATTTCTCCTCCCACACCAACAACAGTATTTGCAAGGGTTGGGGAGAATTTAGATAATCATTAATCATTTTTGTTATTTGCACCTTTTGTGAGGTAGATGCAATTAAAATGTCCAAAATGTTAGGAATTTTCTTTAATCTAAAATGTTATTAAAGGTTCATGTTCAGCTTCACAAGCCAAGAAGTTGAGTTTATCAGACAGATTAGTTTTGGTTTCAGTATTTTTCTTCTGTACCAAAAATAGGGCTGTGGGGACTTATACTGCCATCCTGATTGGTAGTACTATAAAAATTATAACAAATTGGTGTAAGTTGCTGAACTTCAGTATATCACAAATCAATCAATACCCAATCACATTGACTCTGCAATTTCTGCACCTCCTTCATCTCCATGTCCATCTAACACCTAAATCTATATGATATTATTCACAAACTGAGATTACTACCCACTTTATATGCTTCACACTATGGTTTAGACCAGGGTCCCCAACTTTTTTTGCATCGGGGACCGGCTTCATGCAAGACCATTTTTCTGGGGCCCAGCAGGGCGGGGCTTTGAACTTATGGGGCGGGGCTATGAAGAAGGGATGGGGCTTAGTACCCTGTTTCCCCGAAAGATGCATTATATCTTATTTTCAGGGGATGTCTTATTTTTCTATCCCTCAATATGGTATCCCCATCATCCCCTTGCAGCCCACAATATCCCCATCATCCCCTTGCAGCCCGCAATATCCCTATCAACCCCATGCAGCCTACAATATCCCCGAACAGCCCTCCAGATAGTATAATGAAGCCTCACAGCCCCCCATATTGTATAATGCAGCGTCACAGCCCTCCACTGTATAATGCAGCCTCACATCCCTCCATATAGTATAATGCAGTATCACAGCCCTCCATAAAGTATATTACAGCCTCATATCCATCCATACAATATAATGCAGCCTTATATCCCTCCATATAATATAATGCAGCATCACAGCTCTTCATAGTTTAATGCAGCGTCATATCCCTCCATATCTATTATATAATTGCGAATGGGTTTTTTGCCCCTTCTGAGTCCACTTGCAATGCGACTCACCGTGGTCACATGGATACGCCCGAAGCATTGGCCGCGCAGCGGCCATTGCGAGCAGTTCTAAGGCGACTCGCTATGCCCGCGCAGCGGGCATGGCGAGTCGCCTTAGCAGCGCGAAGCATTGGCCGCGAAGCGGCCATTGCGAGTCAGAGACTCGCTCTTCTAGAATCCCGATGCATCTGCATCGGGCACCCAGCTAGTAGCATAAATTTCCCCACACACACACACACACACACACACACATTGCTCTTGTATAATCCCTACACAGACATACTGCCCCCTGTACAATCCCCCCACACACACACTGACCCCTGAATACTCCCCACACACAGACATTGCCCCTTGTACAACCCCACACACACTGACCCTTGAATACCCCACATACAGTCATTGTATAACCCACCCACACACACAGTCATTGACCACACACACATCGACCCCTGAATACGCCCCTCACTCAGTCATTGCCCACACACAGAGAGAGCGGCTCTTCAGCTGAAGCTCACCTCTCCTGCAGGCAGTGCAAGCAGCTGAGGCAGAGACATGGCCGGAGTTTCTTCATATCTCGCGCTATTTCCAAGCGCGTCATGTGATGCTTGGAAATAGCAAGAGATATGAAATTCCAGCCACGTCTCAGCTGCTTATTTATACAAGGAAAGCAGTCGGCCAGTCAGTGCATGTCTGCTGCACTGATTGGCCGACAGCTCCCCTCGTATAACTTAGCAGCTGAGGCAGAGACAGCACGCCGCGGACCGGCGCAAAGACCCCCACGGCCCAGTCCTAATCCGCGGACCCGTGGTTGGGGACCCCTGGTTTAGACCTTTCTTTCCTTTCTCTAATGATGAGCTATGTAGACTGAACTTCCAGCCTCAGTTTTAAAACTATAAAATTGCCCCTGCTTCCCCTGCCTCACGTTTTAAAGGGGCTGTTCTAGTCTTGCTTGATTGTATGTACTAGAATTTGTGATGTAAATGCTCCAAGATATTATGGAGATGTTCTCCCTCTGGCTGATCCAATCTTCAGCAATGTGGGAAATGGTGCCATTCATTTCTCCCAACTTGTGCAAGTCAAATAGAAAATTGTTCACATTTGCCTGGACTTATAAATTTAGAAAAGTGTGACTGAAAGGTTATTAGATTTGTTGATTCAATGGCCTCTAATGTTAACAGGTTTCAGAGGTATACATTACAGCATCTGCATGAACCACAGTAAACCAGACTTAAAATCCATGGAGAGAGTACTAAGCATGCTCCAAGACCTTCAGAGAGGTCATTGTGCGGGAAGAGAAGGCAGTGACCGGTGACATCACTGATTATCGAAAATGTGTAGTTAGACTGACTCCAGAACTCAAAATGTATCATTTCAGGCCTCAATATGAATACAGACGCCAATCGCCATACAGAATTCAAGCAGACTACAGACCAAAAATAAATAAATCTAGGCTCCTTATTTTTAAAGTCAAAAACACGTCATTTCTGCCAAAAATATAAAAAATATAGTAATAATACAAGCCTTAAGTTGCATTATTACTGATCCCATTGTGTAACTTCTGACAGAGAGGTTTCTTTTTGTCAGATTTAACCAATTTTGGCCTAATTCATGGTTTTCATAAATATCTGTCTTTTTGAAAGCTGTCACTCACTACTTTACCACAGTTAGAACCATTGTCCAGCAGTGATCTATCCCCAGTCCTGGCAGCATAGCCCAGAGCTAAATTGTAAATATAATGTGCCATAGCCTTTACTCATTCTTATAACAAGTTTGTATTCTGACAGAATATGCAGGCAGCCAATGAAAGAATTTTGAACAACTAAATAGGTGAATATATTTCTAGGAAATGCAAGCACATGTTCAAATGATTGTATGTTTTTCTGCTTCTAATAAAGCAGTTGTGCAGAATAAAATCAAAAATTATTGTAAGGCTAGGGTCACACTTAAAAGGCACAAAGCTGTAACCGCATCCATTACCGGATGCGGTTTTACCGTGTGCCTTCATGCTACCTTTTGATAGTAAAATTGCAACCCTCATTCCACATCTGGATGCATTAACGCATCCGGTTTTGGAATGTGGGTTTTTGCAATTTTAAAAACCGCATCCGGATCCGGAATCGGTACCGGAAGGTACATTTATGTACCATGCGGTCCCGGATCCAATCCCATAGGCGCCCATGTTAAAAAAAACCGCACCTGGTTTTTCAACCGCTGCGGAAAATGCAGCCCGCATGATTTTTACCGCAGGCTGCAAAACCGGATGCGGTAACCAGATTGCAAATAGTGCAATCCGGTTTTTCTATTGAAGCCTATGGGCTACGGATCCGAATGCAGTTTTGAGCATTTTTAATGCATAAAACTGGATCCAGATGTAAAAAAATACCGCAGGTGTGACCATAGCCTCATAGTGGACAGAGCCAGATGTGGCACTTATGTATCACCATCTTCATTGAAAAGTAGCTATGTTTTTTAACGCTGTAAAACCCATTTAAAGAAGTACTCCCATATTGCTTTGTGAAACATGTGTAAATGTATGAAATCTGTCTGAGGCCACAATGTCAAAATGACTTGGACAGAGATGGCACAAGCCATTCCATTTGGCAAAATCCTGATAAATTCTGGCACCCTTTAACCCGAATACAGGGATCTGGATTTACAATAGAGCCCAGAAGATTTCTGCCAATGGATGGGCTGCCATCCGGAGGTGTGAACCAGTAAAAGGCATAGTTGGCAAACAGGCCAAAGTCAGAAGGTTAAGAAAAGAACAAAATCAGAATCCATTATGGTACCTTTACACGCCGCTACAGAAGGTTAGAAACAACCGGGTGTCGGAGACAATTGTATCTTGTAACGTCAAAACACCGCGAGGTAGCGGCGTGTAAATCAGGTTGTTGTCACCGGTCACTGTCGACACCTGTTTTACAGCAGTGCTCAAAAACAGGCTGGTTTCAACCCGATGGTAGCGGAGTGTAAACAAGGAACAGGAAGGTTTTTGCGACACCTAGTGAACTCCATGGGGCGTGACACAGCCTCCGGGATACCGCGCCCCATCAGCGATCATTGGTGGAAGCTCCTGCGTTACGATTGGTTGTCCCTACATAGGGCGGCATATTTAAGAAGCTGACCAGTCGCACTACACAATTGCAATAGCATCATGTATTAGCCAGCCTTCCTGCGCTGGCTGGCCAATCATGATGCTATTGCATTGTCCAATCACCGTACGAGCGTCTCGTAATCCACAACTCTGGTACGCCTATGTGTTGTCCCTGCTGCCCCAGGTCCTCCCATATTACCTTGTGGTAGCGGCGTGTAAATGAGGGAAGGTGCTCTACAGAAGGTAACCTGCGGCACCCGACGGTGCCTCCAGGGATAGAAAAAACCTACTGTGGAGCACCTTGTAGCGGCGTGTAAATGCTGTATCAGGTACCGTTAGGAACCGTTGAAACGTGCTCGTGCACGTGAGACACCCGGTTGTTTGTAACCTTCTGTAGTGGCGTGTAAAGGTACCATTAGAGTAGTCAGGAAGCTTATTTAAAACCGAGGATGCAGCAAGGTAAAATATCATCAGGCAAGAGGAGACTAAAAAAAAAAGACCGAAGTAAAACATGAAAACACCAATACAGAGCAGGAGAACAACCAGACTTAGGCTGGGGTCACAGTTTTTTTAGTGCCTTTTAAAAACGCATGCTTTTTTACATGCGTTTTTCATGTCAGCATGAGTTTTTTAAGGTCTCTGATGGCTCCCTGCGTTTTTGGCTGCGTTTTTGAATCTGCACATAAAAATAGTGCTTGTAGTATTTTTTTGAGCGTTTTGAAAAACGCATGCGTTTTTGTAGAAAACGCATGCGTTTTTATAACATGGGTTCCTATGGAAAACGCATGCAAAAACGCATGTACAGTTAGTACCTTTTAGTGCCATTCAAAAACGCATGCGTTTCCCATAGGAGCCCATGTTAACAAAAACGCATGCGTTTCCGGAAACGCATGCGTTTTTGTTAACATGGGCTCCTATGGGAAACGCATGCGTTTTTGAATGGCACTAAAAGGTACTAACTGTACATGCGTTTTTGCATGCGTTTTCCATAGGAACCCATGTTATAAAAACGCATGCGTTTTCTACAAAAACGCATGCGTTTTCTACAGAAACGCATGCGTTTTTGGATATGCTCCAAAAACGCATGGGACAGTCACACATGCTTTTTGGCTATTAGGGCATGCGTTTTTTAACATGGGGGCCTATGGGTGCGTTTTTTACATGCGTTTTTGAAAACGCAGGTCTCCAAAAATGCATGTGAAAAATGGTACTGTGACCCCAGCCTTAACCAGGGAAGCATAATCTATATCTGACAGCCTCCAGCAGTAAGCTGAATACTTTAGTAGAGTTTGGTGCCTTCTAATAAGCTGAAGTCAGGAACTGATGAAATCAGCTGAACAGCACACACACACACACCTATTCTGTCAGACTGTAAAGTACTACAGATCCCAGCCACTGTAACCATAGTAGATGGGAAAGCCTGTGCTGACCAAAGGTTTTAGCTCTGAGTACACCTCTATCAGCAGCACCACTTAGGCTAGGGTCACAGTTGCATTTTTCACAAGCGTTTTTGGAGACCTGCGTTTTCAAAAACGCATGTAAAAAATGCACCCTTAGGCCCCCATGTTAAAAAACGCATGACCTAATAGCAAAAAAGCATGTGTGACAGTACCATGCGTTTTTGGTGCATTTCCAAAAACGCATGCGTTTTTTAATATGGGGCCTTATGGGAAACGCATGCAAAAACGCATGTACAATTAGTGCCATTCAAAAACGCATGCATTTTCCATAGGAGCCCATGTTAAAAAACGTAAGCGTTTTAGAAAACGCATGCGTTTTTTTAACATGGGCTCCTATGGGAAACGCATGCTTTTTCAAAACGCACCAAAAAATAGTACATGCACTATTTTTTGGGGCAGATTTAAAAACGCAGCCAAAAACGCAGGGAGCCATCACACACCTTAAAAAACTCATGCTGACATGACAAAACGCATGAGTTTTTAAAAGGCACTAAAAAACGCATGTCAACTGTGACCCCAGCCTCACAGAGTGAATATGGTGGTGCCTGATGACAGAAACAGATGTTGCAGAAGCAGGGTCTGGCGGAGATATGACAATGTGTGTCTGATGTGTGGTGTGAATGTGTTAAAATACTCACCTACCTGTCCTATCTCTGGGATCTAGCGCCATTCCCTTTTCTCTGTGACATCACAGCATTTCCGACTAGCCAGCTCACTCTATGCTCTGTGTGTTAGCCAGAAGTCTTTTCGATAATGTAAGTCTTAGGAGCCTTGCTCTGAAGTGCAATCTGTAATCTGTGTTCGCTGGACAGCAGGCCTGCAAACCTCATTACCTCTCAAGATTCCAAGCTTTTCTTTTGATTAGCCGGCAGCTGCAACATCCCCATTTTAATATGAGGCACATATGACATTATGCCAATTCAGTTAATCAAAAAAAGTGCCAAAAATGCCATGGATTATGGAGATTTGAAGGCTTCCTGACCAGTGGTAACAAATAATTGATCTGGCTGATAAATCAAAGTTCTAAGAATCAATTCTCCCATCTCTAATTGTCTTAAGGTCCTGTCACACACAACGACGCTCCAGCGATCCCAACAGCGATAACGACCTGCCTGGATAGCTGGAGCATCGTTACCTGGTTGATGGGGAGTTGTCAAACAGACAGATCTCCCCAGCGATCAGGGACCTGGGAGCCACCTCCCACATCGCTGGAAGTGATGTTACCAGCGTCCTCCCTGCTTAGCTCAGCCTGTAAGCAGGGAGAAAGCTGGTAACTATGATAAACACCAGGTATCTAGGCAGCGCGCGCTGCCTAGATACCCACTGTTTATCATAGTTATCAGCGTCCTCCCTGCTTACAGGCAGCGCTAAGCAGGGGGGAAGCTGGTAGCTATGATAAACACCGGGTATCCAGGCAGCACGCGCTGCCTAGATACCCACTGTTTACCATAGTTACCAGCATTCTCCCTGCTTAGCGCTGGTAACCATGATAAACACTGGTGCCTAGATACCATAATGGTTACCAGTTCTGTGAGGTCACCGATCGCTGGTCTCTTGCTGTCACACCCAGTGATGCGTGCTGACCAGTGGGAGACCAATGACCTAAAAATGGTCTTGAGCCCTTTGCAGCGATCAGCGACCTCACAGCAGGGGCCTGATCGCTGCTAGATGTCACACATAGCGACATCGATGGGGAGATCATTGTAACATCACAGTTACAACGATCTCGCTAACGATCTCGTTAAATGTGACTGGGGCTTTAGTTAGAAAAAAAATCTCCAAATATCCTATTTGTGAAATATTGAGAATTTAGTTTTTCACTCCTGAAAATGATTTACTAAAGCTTTATACTTTAAACAGTTTAAATATAATAGAATAATCACCTAGATAATAGAGTAACCTCCTAATGACATGACATTCTATGCACATCATAGGTCATCTTCCCGCCTTTAGTTCAGAATCGCTTGTCGAGTTCTGCATCTTTTTTGCAGATGAAGGCTGCATTATTCAGCCTTCATCTGCCTCCGACCCCTCACTGATATGCCCATGATCGCGGGGCACTGATTTTTTTTAATGAAATCCAAGGGTTTGCTGAATATCCCCTGTGTCTGTCATCATAGCACTCCTGTGAAAACCATCCCATGCTTTACTCTGTGTACAGCAATGCTGTGGCATTGCTTTATATAGATCAAGTAATTGCTGTATATAGTACAAGTGATTAGACTATTGGAGGCTCAAGCATCCTAAGGGGACTATTAAACCTAGAAAATCATACTGTCAAGTCAATTTTATTGAAAAATGAAAGCTATAAATAAAAAAATAAAATAAACAATTATAGAATTTCACTTTTTTTGCTATGCTGGTACCCATTTAATTATTTTTCATCTTACTATTACATAATATAATAAAATTGATAGCGTAATTCAAACTACAACTTGTCCCACAAAAAACAAGTCCTCACATGGCTATATCAATCAGAAGATAAAAAAGTAAGGGGAGGAAGAATGAAAGTGCAAAAATGAAAAATTGCCCGATCCTTAATGGAATAAATAATACTCACTTTTCTGATGTTCTCCAATCATTTTCCAATTCTGATCAGGTCCACTGCATGTCTACATACTTCCTGTCAAAGGCCCATTTCACACTAGCGTTTTTGTCTGGATCCGGCAGATCCGGACAGAAAACCACATCTGGCACATTTGCTGCCTAACGGCTTTGCTTGCGGCACACTTGCGGAAAGCCCCATGAATTGACTATGGGGCTTGCAGCAAGTGCAGTATTGCCGCGATCCCGAATTTGTGGCAGTTGCGGCTGTAAAAATACGCAGCTGACCGTGTTTTTTTTGTGGCCGCAACTGCTGCAAGAGCCGGATCACGGCAATGCCGAACTTGCTGCAAGTCGCAAAGACAATGCATGGGGCTTCTCGCAAGTGTATTGCAAGTGCAGCCATTAAGCGGCAAATGTGGCAGATATGGTTTTCTGTCCAGATCTGCCGGATCCGGACAGAAACGCTAGTGTGAAAGTCCCCTAAAACAGATGCGCATGCAAAAACTCAAGATAATCAATGACGGTAACAGTTATGAACATTTTACATCTTCAGCCAGTGATTGACTGCAGCAGCCACACAACCCAAACTGGATGTACAAATCCAGTTAACCTTGATCTTGAGGAACTGGAATTTCTGTTCCTTTGCACAGTCAAGCAACTCTGAACTAATAAGTATAAAGTGCTCAATATAAACTGTGAGGATGCTGCTTACCAATTCAATACTATCAACCAAGTTCTACTACAGATTCCAGGAAACCACGCAGCGTGCCATCAGGGGATCAACCTGCAGTTTGGTGTTTGAAGAATCTTCGGCCAAAAAGAAATTGAACAAACATACCTCCTGGACTTAATAGCATTTTTCTGCTTAGTAATTATTATCGGTATGATTATAATATTAGCATTTTCTAATAATAAAAATAATCTAGTTTACTAATTTACTCTTCATCTCATATATAATAACTGGTTTAGAGAATAATGGCACATTTATGTTTGATTTATATCAATATAGACATATGGCCATGAATTTATGTTTAAACGCTTTTCTTGTGAACATGTCATTTAATTTGGTGTTATAATTTACTAGTCTCAGTATTTTCAAACCTGACCTGGCATTATCCCAATTACGTCAAACATTTCCATTTACAGTTAGCCCACACCCAAGCTGATATATTGCTAAAGGATTATCACACATGAGAAAATGGGGCAATATGAGAGAGGTAAAACTATCACGTCCATTATTGGTTTTTCAACTCTTGCCATGGTTTCTTTTATTGGTTTATATTGAAGAAGGATCTAATGAAGGCATGGTATAGTTTAATGTTATCCTTATGTACAAGCTCTGACTAATATAAAAGACTATGTCTCACTTACCTATGCTTCATTTTTGTCACTAATTACTGATGCATTTATTTTTATACTGTTTTAGGCAATGATTGCTATGAGTGTAGAATTCAGATCATTTTAATGAAAGTATGACTTGTATACATCACTTGCCAGCAGTTAAAATGAAGCACAAACTGTTCATATAATTCAAAATATTAAGATATGGGGGGAACCTAGTGTACCTTCAAATTTACCAGCATTCCTAATTTTTTCCCAAAACTTTGGTTTGCAACCAAACAATACTCTGTGAACCACAAGAAAACACACTGACATTAGCGTTAGCCCTCAGGCTGACGGACCCGTTAAAAACTTAGAATCGTGGCAGCCTGAGCGCATAGCGTTAACGGAGTGTCACGCTGTGCTCAGGATGCCTATGCATTGCTAATGCTTACCCCCCGCACAGCGCAGCCGGCCACTTCACTGACAAGGGCCGGATATGTACTTTTGATCAGCGCATAGGAAAGGTGGTCTGCAACGTATATCCGGCCCTTGTCAGTGAACCGGCAGGCTGTAATGTGCGGGGGGGGGGGGGGGGGGGAAGGTAAGCATTAGCAATGATTAGGCATTTTAGGATTTTTTTAAATTGTTTTTTTGCAACAGCTATTTCAGTGTGATATATGTAATAACTGATGGACACATTAATATTTCAGGTTTGAAATGAGGTTTATTGTACTAACCAAAAATGTGAAATATGCATTATTTAAAAATTTGACAGGTGCCAAAGTATGGGCACCCTTCTGATTTTCATGATTTGAATACTCCTAACTACTTTTTACTGAATTACTGAAGCACTAAATTGGTTTGGTAACCTCATTGAGCTTTGTACTTCATAGCCCGGTGTATCCAATCATGAGAAAAGCTATTTCAGGTGTCCACTTGCAAGTTGTTCTCCAAGTTGCATCTTCTCTGAAGAGTGGCATCATAGGCTCCTCAAAACAGCTCTCAAATGATCTGAAAAAAAGATTGTTCAACATAGTTGTTCAGGGGAAGGATACAAAAAGTTGTCTCAGAGATTTAACCTCAGTTTCCACTGTGAGGAACATAGCAAGGAAATGGAAGACCACAGGGACAGTTCTTGTAAAGGCCAGAAGTGGCAGGTCAACAAAAATATCAGAAAGACAGAGAAGAAGAATGGTGAGAACAGTCAAGAACAATCCACAAACCACCTCCAAAGACCTGCAGCATCATCTTGCTGCAGATGGTGTCACTGTGCATCGGTCAACAATACAGCGCACACTGCACAAGGAGAAGCTGTATGGGAGAGTGATGCGAAAGAAGCCGTTTCTGCATGCACGCCACAAACAGAGTCGCCTGAAGTATGCAAAAGCACATTTGGACAAGCCAGTTTAATTTTGGAAGAAGGTCCTGTGGACTGATGAAACAAAGATTGAGTTGTTTGGTCATACAACAAGGCGTTATGCATGGCGCCACAAAAACACAGCATTCCAAGAAAAACACTTGCTACCCACTGTCAAATTTGAGAGGGTCCATCATGCTTTGGGGCTGTGTGGCCAATGACAGCACTGGGAATCTTGTTAAAGTTGAGGGTCGCATGGATTCCACTCAGTATCAGCAGATTCTTGAGAATAATGTTCAAGAATCAGTGAAGTTACGCCGGGGATGGATGTTTCAGCAAGACAATGATCCAAAACACCGCTCCAAATCTACTCAGGCATTCATGCAGAGGAACAATTATAATGTTCTGGAATGGCCATCCCAGTCCCCAGACCTGAATATCATTGAACATCTGTGGGATGTTTTTAAAGCGGGCTGTCCATGCTCGGCGACCATCAAACTTAACTGAACTGGAATTGTATTGTAAAGAGGAATGGTCAAAAATACCTTCATCCAGGATCCAGGAACTCATTAACAGCTACAGGAAGTGACTAGAGGCTGTTATTTTTACAAAAGGTGGATCTACTAAATATTAATGTCTCTTTTCTGTTGAGGTGCCCATATTTTGGCACCTGTCAAATTTTGAAATAATGCATATTTCACATTTTCGGTTAGTACAATAAACCTGAAATATTACAGTGTCCATCAGTTATTACATATATCACACACTGAAATAGCTGTTGCAAAAAAAACAATTTTAAACAAAAAAATGAGTAAGATTAAGAGGGGTGCCCAAACTTTTTCATATGACTGTAACCCTAGCATAACACTATTTCCTCTCTTAAGAAAAAATGTCCCTTTTATGAGAGCAGTTTCAGTATTATTATTATTATTATCATTTATTATTATAGCGCCATATATTCCATGGCGCTTTACATGTAAAAAAGGCATACATAGACATGTACAATATTCATGAACAATACAAGGCATACACAGGTACAGGGGGAGAGAGAACCCTGCCTGTGAGGGCTCACAGTCTACAAAGTATCATTTATCTTATTTAGGATAGTTTTTTCATTAGCAGTACAGTATATCTTTACAACACAATGGATAGGCAGGAAATGTGTGGCCGTCTACTGTAATAGTAATTCCCACCACTATGCCCTTTAAAGAGTTATAACACCTCCTTTGTGCCCTCTAGATGGTTGAGTTGCGGCAGCAGGGATTAACAAAATATACGGTAACCGCATTGCTCAGGATTACACGTCCCGAGCAATCCAGTTACCGCATTGCGGTTACCACAACACATTTTTGCCAAAAAATGTGTGTGAAGGCAATAGAGTTTACTGCATCCAGATCTGGATGCGGTCAATGCAATTGCCTTTCAAAATGTGACCCTAGCCTGATTGAAGAATTTCAGCAAGGTGGAGGCTCCAAACATCTTGGAGGACTAAACATAGATGTTCTGTGCATGAAGGATTATGTAAATGTTCTGTTTCTTCATATAATCTCAGGCAGACTTGATGATGATGAGATCATAGCTCCGTAGGGTTCATATAATCACTTTCAGGACTCCTTTTTCTTCTTTATATTATTAATAACATTGTCTATGTTGTTGGTGTCATTGTTTTGATGAAAAATACTTTTTGAAGTCTATCATACACCTTATCAATGGTGTTGCACAATATATAAGTATCTGCCTGTATTTCTCAGCATTTAGGACACCATTAACTCTGACCAAACCCTATCTCCATTTGCTAAAATGCAAAATCAAACTATCGTGGTACTCTGTTGCCTGGGGACCCTTCAGTGAACAAATTGCTCTGTAACAACCAAATAATTAAAATTTTGATATAAGGCAGCAGCAGCACATCATTGGGGTATCAGCAGGATGAGACATTTGTGCAGTATAGGTGAGGACAGTCCTTGAAATGTGAAAAGTTAAATATGTCTTTGGTATCCCTACAGGCGAGTCGTGGCTGGAAGATGATGTTATGTCATTTTGGGTGAGTTGGAAAAGATGGGAAAAATGAACTACTCTATCAGAAATAACCTCAGAGTTAAGCCACTATTTAATACTATACTGTAATTTCTTATATTTAATAATGTATAATAGAATTTAAATAATCTATTTTCTTCATGAGTTGTACCTACTACTATTTGGTCACCATAATCCAGTATTCTCAGTGTTGACCTTTCTGTTGAGATTTATTTTCAGCAACAACACGGTTATCTACTGAGGTACACGTAAACCCTCGATAAGGGACTGCCACCATAGTTGTAATAAAGGGGTACCTAGGTAGAGTCTCACTCAAATGTTTGCCCAATTGAGGTGAACCCTGAAATATGCCTCTGCTAGTCTGCTTTGAAATGTTTCCTTAGCAGAGACTTGCTGATGCACTGTAACTACCTAACAGCTTGTTGCTGTGCTCAGTCTTACTATATTTAACATGAAAAAAGAACACGGAACTAATGCTAAGGCTAAGGTCAGACTGTGTTTAGGACCCACGTTTCCAGGAATCGCTAATACTGGACTGTGTTAATGGCAAGCACTGCCTGGAAACGTGGGTCCATAGAAACCCTGAGTTTACCTTAGTAGCAGCCGCACACAGAGCTGCATGACAGTCGCTTTTCAGGAGTGCACAGGAAAATGCTGCAGGAAGCGTTTCCTGTGCGCAGAGGAAAAGCGGCCGCCCAGAAGCTCTCTGTGCGGCTGCTACTAAGGTAAACTCAAAGTAAAAAATAAGGGGGGGAACAAGAGGCGCAATAGTGCCCTATCACTAGTGACACTAATGTATGTGGTGGGTATGAATTCACTCACCTAGCACAGTTGTGAGACCCACAACTGGTGTAAAAGCATTTGGCATTAAATGCAGCTGCTGCAGGACTTTCACCTTCCACATGCACGTGGGAACCATCCAGACGTTACTTCAGGGAAAATGATGTATCAGTGTCCGCGCTGCTGAAATCCCAAGAAAACGATCCGGAAACCATATGTAGGTTGCATCAATCATCCATTTATTCCTTTTCCTACGCGTTTCGGCACTGTCCTAGTGCCTTCCTAAGGGATCCCTGAGGAAGGCACTAGGACAGTGCCGAAACGCGTAGGAAAAGGAATAAATGGATGATTGATGCAACCTACATATGGTTTCCGGATCGTTTTCTTAGGATTTCAGCAGCGCAGACACTGATACACCATTTTCCCTAAGGTAAACTCAGGGTTTCTATGGATCCACGTTTCCAGGCAGTGCTTGCCGTTAGCTCTGTCCGGTTTCAGCACTGGATGGAAACATGGGTCTATAACCCAGTGTGACCCTAGACTAAGACATCCATAAAGTCCTGTTTGCAAACTATTCAGTATCAGTATGTCTGGAATTATACAAAGGACAAAAGGACTTGCACAAATGTACTGTATATCCACAGAAGATGTTTAATTAGCTCTCAAATATGTTTTGCAAAACCTCCCTACCAGGTTACTTTAAAATCTGTGGACATGTGAAACGAAAAGAATTTATGCTGTTTTGAAAGTGAGGCTGAAGGCACACTGGGCGAGGGACTAGTGCAAGTGCAATGCAAGGGAAACTCGATTCTGACCGCGTGAGTACAATGCAAGTGTATAGAGGTGAGAAATAGAGGTGTTAAAGCCGGCAAGTTTAAAATGGCCGCTTTGCCGGTACAGTAAGCTATCATCTTGTACTGCTGTGACAGCAGCGGTACAAGATGTTTAGCTAATACAATAATTATTATTGTAAAATAATGTATTCCGGGATCCCCATAGGCAGTAACAGAGCGCTGGCTTTTTCAGTGAATTTATAAAGGAGACAGTTCTTTTAACCCATTTTACAGAACAATTAACCCGTCACACACATGATGTAATGACACCATGTCTGCAGAGAGTGAGGACACTCTCAACATATATGGTGCCACTACACCAGTTGCATATTAACCCCTTCATCACTTGGATTTGATCCGCATCAGCATCCTCTGCGCACACATGCGGCGCAGAGGATGCTGATGGGGTTAATCACTAAAATAACCCCGGAATACATTATTTTACAACAATAATTATTGTATTAGCTAAACACCTTGTACCGCTGCTGTCACAGCAAAGTGGGAAATACAAACTAAGTGGCTTTGACAGCCGCAGAGTTTCTATTCCCCGACAAATGCTGCCCGCGGTCCTTCAGGACCGTGGACAGCATCACAATCACGCAGCACACACGCACTCACAGCTCACAATTGCAGCACACTTACATACATACAGCCAGCCACACTCACCACACTCGAACACACACACCCACAAACACGCACAGCACTCGCATCACTGTCGTGCATCAAAAACGCTCCGTGTTTGATGCACGACATTGTGCCTTCAGCCTGAATGTTGAAAAGGATGATCACACCAAATAATGATTGATTTAGATTTGTCTTTTGTTCTTTCTCTTTAATTTATGTTAATTGATATAAGGCTGCTTTCACACTGCAGTTTTTTCCTGATCAGGATTCATCAGATTTTGTGTGCCAAAACCCAAAGTGTCTCCAAAACCCAGTACAGGTGTCAATCTTTCAATTAGGCTAGGGTCCCATTTGCGGCAGGGTACTGCGGATCCTGATCCGGTTTTGAGCAGTAGAAATGCTCAAAACCGGATCAGAAACCGCAGCCCATAAGAGCCCATAATAGTAACTACATGCAATTCGATTACCGGCTCCGGTTTCATTGCCTGTGTGAAAAATCATGCAGGCAACGTTTTTCAGAGCGGTATCTCTGCTGCAGCAGAATTCCTATGGGAGCCCATGCGACTGCCGCAAGGCATATGTGGATGCCTGCGGCAGCCGGTGGCTTTGATCACCGCAGGGATGAACAAAGGGTTAAATATTAATAATCCATGTGGGCAACATGACTAGAGACATGCTGTCCACACAGGGCGGCATGTCAGGGGTTAATTCCATAGTTAACCCCTTTGCCGCTATTGTTGGCTTTTTAATAACTTTTACATTGACAGCCGCCGGCTCCTGTATCAGGACCAGTACACTATTCAATTTGTGTGAGCACCACAGACAGCTCCTCATTAAGGATGCTGTTCTGTAAAATGCTTCAGCAAATTGCATAGTGTACTGGTCCTGATGCAGGAGTCGGCTGTCAATGTAAAAGTTATTAAAAAGCTGACAATAGCGGCAAAGGGGTTAATTATAGAATCAACCCCTGACATGCTGTCCTGTGTGGACAGCATGTCTCTAGGGGGGGGGCTCCCCCTAGAGACATGTTGCCCACATCCTTTCACAACATTAACTCTTTGTTCATCCCTGCGGCAGCAGGGATGAACAAAGTATCCGACAACCGGATTGCACATGCAGAGCAATCCAGTTGCCGGATTCCGGCTTAGGGACACAAAATGTGCCCAAATTGTGTGTGAATGCAATTGCGATTACATTCGGATGTGCATGCGGTAACCACAATTGCACTTCCAAGTCTTACCGTAGCTTTAAGGCCACTTTACACACACCAACTTATCTGTCCAACTTCTGACCAACTTGCTGGTTGCAGTGAAATCATGGACACATTGTTCCATTGTACACAGTCACAAAATGGAGCAATGTGTCCATGATTTCACTGCAACCAGCAAGTTGGTCAGAAGTTGGACAGATAAGTTGGTGTGTGTAAAGTGGCCAATAGGGCCGCTTTACACACACACCAATTTCTGTGTCCAACTTCTGAACAGATCTCTGGTTGCAGTGAAATCATGGACACATTGCTCCATTTTGTGACTGTGTACAATGGAACAATGTGTCCATGATTTCACTGCAACCAGTAAGTTGTTCAGAAGTTGGACAGATAAGTTGGTGTGTGTAAAGTAGCCATTATAGTTTTTTTATGCAAGTTTCACTCCTGGTTTTGGCACACAAAATCTGATGAATCCTGATAAGGAAACACCTACAGTGTGAAACCAGCCTAAATAAACCAACAGTAATATTTTTAATGTATTCCTTCTTTGCAGCATTTCTCCACACCATTCTTAAACTTTTGCACAATATTGTAGAATGCAGAAAATACTGAACGATCGGCCATCTATTTTAAGTTGCAGTCACAGCACAGTATACAAGATGGTGGACAAGCAGCAGATGTGCAAATGTGTAAAACCAGCTCTGGCAGCTCCAGCAGCATCAAAGCATAGATCATAGCCAAAAGTGTTGGCACCATGAAATTGTCCTAGAAAATTATGGTTATTCCAAATGTTTTGTTATAAATAGAGATGAGTGAACTTTCCCCAAACATGTTCGCCAATTTAAAATTTAGCTCGAACATTGACGGTTCGAGATCGGAAATCCAAGCAACTTACCAGAAAACTGTTGAATGCGGCTTTGTTCGGGAACAAAGGTCAAAATTTAAAATGGCCCTAAAACTATCCCTTATTGTTGGAGACAAAATGCTGGCTAAGGCGGCCGTCACACGGAACGATTTCTTGCCCGATATCGTTTAAGCGATCTCCTTTTTGATCGCTTAAGCGATATCGGGCAAGAAATCGTTGCATGTAATCAAGCGATTTACGATGTTAAATCGCTTGATCGTGACATCGCTGATCTGAGCTCCGGTTCTCAGATCTAGCGATGAGCGATTTGACGATCTGTCTCATCGTGGTGTATAACACCACGATGAGCGATTTCCCAGCGCAGAGCCTATGCTGGGAGATGGTAACTATGGTACACATCGGGTAACTAAGCGACGCGCGGCGCCTAGTTACCCGATGTGTACCATAGTTACCAGCGAGATCGCGGCTCCACATCGCTGGTGAGTCTGTCTGTGTGACATCTCACCAGCGATGTGAGCGATATTGTAAGCGATTGCGCGTGCACGTGATCGCTTACAATATCGCTAGAGATATCTGTGCGTGTGACGGCCGCCTTAGGAGTGTTCCCAGCTGTCGGGTCCACCAGCTTGTGTCAACCTGTAGAATCTTTTGCACCTTTAAAATAGGTTTTTTAAACTTCATGGAGCTTGCAGGGGAAAACAATACCAGATGTGTCAAGGAAGCTTACAATGTCCTTAAAACATCCATTCAAGAGAGTTTGATATATATATATATATATATATATATATATATATATATATATATATATATATAATTTGAAAAAAATAATTTGAAAAAAGTTCTTGCAGCACACAGCTACTACCAATGATGTACAAATGCTATAAGCTATATGTATTTGAGGAAAAAGTTTAAAAACTTACGTTTTTTTTCAAAAAACTCAAAAATTCTAATTTTTTATTTCTGAAGTTCTTGGTACATACATTGGCCAATGTCTGTTTGCTCATCAACTGCGACAAAGTGACTTCAGGTCTGATGAGTCCTACGCTGATATCCCTATCCTCCTTGTCCACCCCCCACTTCTCAGTGGGCAGACTCCATCTAGACCCTCGATCACCTGTAAGTTAATGAGGGTGCACATTGCAGCAAGGAGCCTGCAACTCCATATGATAAATAACTAGAAAAAAACTGCACAGCACTCACAGACTAGTGTGAACTGGTGCAAGCAAAGACGCAGGGTCAAATAATTTGAAAGAAATTCTTGCAGCACACAGCTACTACCAATGATGTACAAATGCTATAAGCTATATGTATTTGGTAGTAGCTGTGTGCTGCAAGAATTTTTTTCAAATTATTTGACCCTGCGTCTTTGGCCTTTGACTGGAGGAATGCAATGTGGGGACCCCTACACCCTCCACGTAACTATATGACATATGGCATGAACCACCCCATCTTGTCTCCTTTCTCGAGGAGGTTCAGCTCATGGATGCCATTGCCCAAGAGTGGTTACATGGGCCTAAAGCCAATCACTTCAATGACCAATGTACCTGTTTCAAGATAGTGGCATTCTTCCAGGGATTTTCATGCGCGGTGACATGTGCCCAATTACACAGTCGCTTCCGGGGATTGCGACTTCTGCAGGGCATCTATGCGCATTCAGCGCATAGATGTGCAACAGGCCTATGTGTCCTAGGTCTGGAGTCTTCCAGCAGAACCGCAGCAGCATTGTACTTCAAAAAGCATCCAGAAATAGATGGAAAGTAATTGCTAGATAGTCTTGACATGGCCAGTAATGAGTTTAGATCTAAATCTCA
This sequence comes from Allobates femoralis, assembly GCA_033576535.1. Lineage (NCBI taxonomy): Eukaryota > Metazoa > Chordata > Amphibia > Anura > Aromobatidae > Allobates > Allobates femoralis. Next base: position 214,742,497 of record JARQOC010000003.1, read on the forward strand.
TTGAACACCTGTGGAGAGATCTTAGGGTAGCGTTATACGTCGCAACATTGCATGCAATTTCACTTGCAATTTGCTGGGTGCAGTGAATTCATGGACACATTGTTCTATTTTGTTGCCATGTACAAAATGGAACAATGTGTCCATGATACCCCTTATGGTACCTTTACACGCGGCAACATTTCTAGGGTGTCAACAGGTAACTTACTGGCTGCAGTGAAATCATGGAGACATTATTCCATTTGTACACAGCAACAAGATAGAACCTTGTCTCCATGATTTCACTGCAGCCAGTAAGTTACCTGTTGACACCCTAGAAATGTTGCCGCGTGTAAAGGTACCATTAGGGTACCTTTACATGCCGCAACCGTGGCGAGAAATGTTGTCAGCGATATTGCGGAAATATCGCTGCCACATTTCCTCCCAATTGCCTCCTTATTGGTGCGTGTAAATCGGGAATTTGGAGGCGATAAGACAAATGTCGCCTGGTTTCGATTTTAGTGCACTGGTCTGAAATCGAAACCAGGCGACATTGGTTTTATCGCCTCCAGATTCCCAAAATACACGCTGCAATGAGGAGGCAATTTGGCGGCGATCATTCCCGCGAGAAATATCGCCACCAAAAATGTCTCCCGCGGTTGTGGCGTGTAAAAGTACCCTTAGGGCCCCTTTACACGCGGCTACATTTCTTGGGTGGCTACAGGTAACTTACTGGTTGCAGTGAAATCATGGAGACAAGGTTCTATCTTGTTGCTGTGTACAAATGGAATAATCTCTCCATGATTTCACTGCAACCAGTAAGTTACCTGTAGCCACCCTAGAAATGTAGCCGCGTGTAAAGGTACCCTTAGGGTACCTTCTCACACCACAACCAGAGGAGACATTTTTGGCGGCGGTATTTCTCGCTGGAATGATCGCCGCCAAATTGCCTCCTCATTGCAGCGTGTATTTTGGGAATCTGGAGGCGATAAAACCAATGTCGCCTGGTTTCGATTTCAGAGCAGTGCACTAAAATCGAAACCAGGCGACATTTGTTTTATCAATTGGGTGTCTAATGTTTACCAAATTCCCGATTTACACGCCGCAATAAGGAGGCAATTGGGAGGAAATGTAGCAGCGATATTTCCAGGCCGCAATTTCAGAGCACTGCTCTAAAATCGAAACCAGGCGACATTTGTTTTATCGCCGTCAAATTCACACATTACACGCCGCAATAAGGAGGCAATTTGGCGGCGATAATTCCAGCGAGAAATATCGCCGCCAAAAATGTCTCCCTCAGTTGTGGCATGTAAAGGTACCCTTACTAGGATAAATACTTAATTTTCTGGAACAATTTCAAGGGTGTCAAATGTTTTAACCATGGTATTGTAAGGCCAGCTTCACAACACGGTTTTGTGGTGTCAGGCTGTGTCCGGTGTTTTACAGGAAGCACCGGACATAGCCTGACAGCTCTGGACAAACAGAACCGGAGGGTCTGTTTTCTGCCAGAATCGTCAGTCCGTGGCTAAAATGTAAGGATCACAGCTTGCAGGGAGCTAGCCGCGGTCCTGAAATCTCAGCCAGGATCTCTCTATGGTGCTCAAGTTCAGCGTCCGCTGTGATTTTGTGTCCAGGGAAAAAAAACAAATTCTGTCGAATCCTCCTAGACAGATGGAAACTGGATGGCAAAACACTGCCATCTGGCCCCATCCGGCCCCATAGGAATACTATGGGGCCAAAATCGGATCCGGGGCTGTCTGGTTCACACCCGACAGCCCCAGATTGCAAAAACTGAACAGGTAGAATATGCCTGGCTCTTTAACAGCGTCAGCAAAAGCAGCATCACAGCAGGATAGAATGGCATAGGCATATGCTACATCTGATCTACCTAATGGCATCCACCATAATGAACGAAAATCTGCACTGATCTATGCCTGATTCATTTTCACATGTGTAAGGCTGGTTTCACATCACATTTTGATCCGATCCGGGGCTGTCCGTTGTGGACCGGACAGCCCCGGATCAGATCAGCACACAGAACTGGAGAGCTAATGTGTCCTCCGGTCCGGTGTGCAGCCACGTGCAGCTGAACCTGCTGATGATTCAGGTCCTGAAATAACAGTGGCATGCAGCCGCAGGTTTCCGGTTCCCGGATCCATAGGCTCTCATGTTAGGGAGCGTCGGATTGCTCTGGATCCGGGAGGATCCGGTTTGGGGAGATTTTTCTCCTCGGACACAAAAATCGTGCATGCAGCATTTTTGTGTCCGGGTGAAAAATCCGAGTCCTCCCGGATTCACCCGGACACATGGAAACCGGATGGCAGATAGCTGCCATCCAGCTCCATCCGGTAGTATAGGCAAACCATGGGGCTGAAATGTCATCCAGGCCTATCCGGTTCTCATCAGATCGGCCGGATCACAAAAAACGTGATGTGAAACCAGCCATTTTCCATACTTGAATAGAACAATCTGGTTCACTTGGATATGACAAATTCGCTTGCTGTGCTGACTACTCTTTATCAAAGTACACTTGAGACTAGATAATAATAATAATAATAATAATAATAATATAATACTGTCATTCTTGCTAGAAAGACAAATTAGTGAGGTGATTAAGATTAAACTTGCTTTATTTCTTTTGTTCTGGTTTGTCATGGATACGGCATTTTACATTGGTGTACGACAGCAGACATGTGAACCAGTTTACCCTATTACTATTTGCTAGATCTGAACTTCTATGTAATTTGGGTCACCTAGAGCTGGGTTTTTAAACACAGGTTTCTGACCAATCTTAGGCGGCCGTCACACGCTGCAATATCGTGAGCGATATTGTAAGCGATCACGTTCACGCTCGATTGCTAACAATATCGCTCACATCGCTGGTGAGATGTCACACAGACAGACTCACCAGCGATGTGGAGCAGCGAGATCGCTGGTAACTATGGTACACATCGGGTTACTAGGCGCCGCGCAGCGCTTAGTAACCCGACGTTTACCATAGATACCATCTCCCAGCATAGGCTCTGCCGCTGGGAGATCGTTCATCGTGGTGTCACACACCACGATGAAGCAGATTGTTCGCTTGATATGAGCTCCGGCTCAGCAATCTGCGATCTAGCGATCAAGCGATTTTACATTGTAAAATTGCTTGATTGCACGCAGCGATTCACAAACGATATCGCTTAAGCGATCAAAAAGCAGATCGCTTAAACGATATCGTTCGCAATATTGAACCGTGTAACGGCCGCCTTAGAGCCACTTTACACACACCAACTTATCTGTCCAACTTCTGACCAACTTACTGGTTGCAGTGAAATCATGGACACATTGTTCCATTTGTACACAGCCACAAAATGGAGCAATGCGTCCATGATTTCACTGCAACCAGTAAGTTGGTCAGAAGTTGGACAGATAAGTTGGTGTGTGTAAAGTGGCCATTAAGACCGCTTTACACGTCACGATATCGCAACGCAACTATGATAAAAAGTCACGTGGTACGGGCTTTGCAGTTGATATCGATCGTGCGTTGTGTCGTATAAATGGGCAACGCAACTCAAAAATGATATCAACTACGATATCGTTTTTGAATTGTGCATGCTCTTCAACCGTGCAATATTGGCTATGCGATTTGGCAGGATCGTGCTGTGTGACAGCGCAACTACGATTTGGAGTGAAACTTCGCCTATTCACTCCAATATTAATTGGTCGTTCCCTGAGTTGCTCAGACACAGTGTGCAAAAGGGGCGTACAACATAGTGGTTGCATTGCCTGGCGATATCTCCCTGTGTAACATCTCCTATGCGATTTTGGACAAGTGCCAAAAACGTGCGCGCTCCCGTGAAATCGTATGCAATATCGGAACGATATTGCGACGTGTAAAGCGGCCTTTACAAATGATTAGATTGGACTGACTGGCTGTCTTAAAAGCCCAAATGTTTTGTAGAATTAGAAGAGACAATTCTCATGTTCCTCATTTAGTAGCAAGTGTAGTTGTCATCCTGATAGCTTTCAAAATATGTTTATAGGATACAATGATTATGATTTGCAAATGTTTGTGCACAAATTTTTTTCTAGCTGATAAGAAATATTTCAATCATATTTAACAGAAATAGTTTATGAATATTCATGATAAGCAATAGACCAAAAATACCAACTCTATGCATTAAATTGCAGGCAGACTAAACAAATTTTTAGTATTTTTTTTAATTATTTCTGAATGTAGTTATTGCTAAGGCTGGCTTGACACTACGGCTGGAATCCGATCTGTGGCTGTTTGCTTGAGCCAGACAGCCCCGGACCGGATCAGCATACAGAACTGGAGGGATAATTTGCACTCCGGTCCGGCGTGCAGCCGCACGCAGCTGATGCCGCTGATAGATCATTCCCGCGGCTCGCAGGAAGCTAGTCACGGTCCAGACCTATCAGCGGCAGCAGCTGCGTGTGGCTGCACACCGGACCGAGGGGCAAATTAGCCTTCCAGTTCTGTGTGGTGATCCGGTCCACGGCTGTCTGCCTGAAGTGGACAGCCACGGATCGGATCCCAGCCGTAGTGTGAAGCCTGCCTAATGGCCACTTTACACATCCCGATATCGGCGTTCAACTCCGATAAAAAGTCACGTGGTTCGTGCGTTGGCCCCGATATCGTTCGTGCGTTGTATGGTGTAAAAGTCCAATACGATGCAAGAACGATGCCTAAACGATATCGGGGAAGAAATGAGCAGGCTCTCCAACGGCCCGATATTGGATGGACGATGTGGCAGGATCGTGCTGTGTGACAGCCCAACAACGATTTGGAGTACTACTTCCCCTATTCTCTCCCATGTAAAATGGTCGTTCCTGGGTCGCCCGTACAAGGGGGCGTAGATATCGCAGTTGCGTTGCCTGCCGACATCGCGCTGTGTAACATCTCCTATGCGATCTTAGAATTCTGCCCAGAAAAAGTGCGCTCCCGCGTCGTTGTATCCAACATCGGACCGATGTTGGGACGTGTAAAGTGGCCATAAGACTTGAAAAGTTGCCAAACATCAGTTGTGCACTTGTTCAACAGAAGTGCAGTCAATATTACAGATCAAGGAAGATAATGGTTGATTTTATTATATTTGTATCAGTTCATGGGGTTGTGGTCCAGAGTGAAAAGCGACTGTTGTCCAGAACCTCTTTAAGTTCAACCATGAATGACTTGTTTAGAAAACAGCCATCCAAATACTGTATGTAAGTCTCCCTACAGTATATCTTATAATATAGTTAACAATTGTGAACAATAAAAAGTTCCTCCTAGGTACAGCATCACGTATGCATAGAACATTATAAAATGATAGAAGCTGCATTCCAGTCACTTAGACAGTGATAAAAAAGAATCTTCCAAGAAATAAACACATCTGTTTACAAGGTTTTATTCTATGCACTAGGCAAAACCAATAGAATCCCAATTACTGTCAAAAGCATGTTCCTTTTTAATTTATTCAGGTCAAGAATTCCTCACCTTGAAATATAGCCTCTCAGCTGAATTTCTATCCAGCTGTCAGACTAAACATAATTAGTGCCAATAAAAACAAATTTTGTGTAGATTCTGCAAAGGCTTGGGGTTTGAATCTCCAGGATGGGAAATTCTTCTGTAGAACTGCATAGAATATTGTGAGTATTACAATGGGACAGTTCTTCTAACTAAATTCTTAAAATAAATGGGAAAAACATTTATGGTCCCTTTACAGATTGAAAGTCATGTGGATTTCTGCTATTTACATGATTCAAAAGATTCCTAGTAATACTAGATCAACCCTCAACAGAATGAGGCTAAATTCACTTTACACACGGCTACATTTCTAGCTTATCCACAGGTAACTTACTGGCTGCAGTGAAATCATGGAGACATTATTCCATTTGTACACAGCAACAAGATAGAACCATATTTCCATGATTTCACTGCAGCCAGTAAGTTACCTGTGGATAAACTAGAAATGTAGCCGCGTGTAAAGTGGCCATTAGAGATGATCCAGCAGCAATCCTTTGGTAAAAAAAAGTTGTGCAAACACAAATTTTTGATTTGGAAAAAACTGATTTTTGCAGGATCCATTTTTTTAAACATTGAAATGGATTTGTTAACTGATTATTATTAATCTTCCATTTGAAATTGATCCACTAAGTAAAAACATATCCTTTCAAAATGAAAGAAAAATGGAAGGCTAAATAGCAATCTGTTATTGGATCACTTTTCACAGACTCCCATGTTATGGTGGGTTTACACGTCCCAACGTCAGTCCGATATTGGATCCAACGACGCGGGAGCGCGCTTTTTCTGGGCAGAATTCCAACATCGCATAGGAGCTGTCACACAGCGCAATATCGGCATACAACGCCAACTACGCCCCCCTTGTACGGCCAACCCAGGAACGACTATTTAACATGGAGAGAATAGGGGACGTTGTACTGCACATCGTAGTTGGGCGTTTACACAGCACGATACGGCTCCAACCTCCATCCAATATCGGCCTGTTGAATAGCACTCTCATTCGATCCCCGATATCGGTTTGACATCGTTCGTGCATCGTATTGGTCATTTACACCATACAATGCACGAACGATATCGGGTCCAACGCACGAACCATGTGAATTTTGGTCGGAGTTGGACGCTGATATCGGGACGTGTAAACACACCATCAAAGAAAAATGGATCTGGGGTTTATGTACATAGACCTTGTGAAGCAACAATCCTGTCACATCAAGAGAATACTCGACAGCTGATCTCTTCTAGAGCATATTCACACTTTGTTCCCCAACTTTACACTAGGCCTCTTTCACACATCTGTGCCTCTGATGTGTATACACGTGTACAGTCCATGCTGACAAATGCCAGAGGCATGGACATATGGAGACATATTATATTCTACGGCCCGTTCAGACGTTCATAAATTTGCACGGACCGTGCCTCCATGTGGAGCAAACATGTGTCCATGTGTTCCACAAGAAGACGTGTCCATTTTTGGCCGGCAGCATGGACCTGTTTTGGCCAAAAATGTCTTACACATGGATGTTCTCCATGTGGCATCTGTGTTCACGATCAGAGCCAAGAGTTTTAAGCTAATTAATAAAGAATTTTATCATTGGGTATAGAGAAGGAACAGCATTCACCCGAAATAGTTTTCAGTCTCAGTCTTTATTCCAATGCTACATATGATCAGGTGCAGGAGGGGAGGGAGGATGGATGACAGTCCACCGTGTCGTACCTGGTAGGTACTTCTACGGGTCCTACCATGTACGAAACAGTGGACTGTTGTCCGTCCTCCTTCCTGTCCCTGCACCTGTTTAATGAAGAATTGGCATAAAAACGGACACTGAAAACTACTTTGGGTGAGTGCTGTACCTACTATATACTCATTGATTTGAATATGCTATTAGAACTGAGCAACGCACATCCACCAGCAAACCCATTTTTCCATCGCTGATCTGTGCAACTAACAATTGACAGCTTGGCAAGAAGCTTTAGTGCCTGGCTATTTCTGATGTTTGATAAAGAATATTATACTCACCTACCTGTAGCGCTACCTGTTCCTCTCACTTCTGGGACTAATCATTACTCTCATCTGATATTTACTTCTCTGAGTGCAACAGCAGCCTCATAAGTGAGAGGAAGGCGGCCGTCACACACGCTACGATATCTTGAACGATATTGTAAGCGATCACGTGCACGCGCGATCACTTACAATATCGCTCACATCGCTGGTGAGATGTCACACAGACAGACTCACCAGCGATGTGGACCAGCGAGATCGTTGGTAACTATGGTACACATCGGGTTACTAGGCGCCGCGCATCGCTTAGTAACCCGACGTGTACCATAGTTACCATCTCCCAGCATAGGCTCTGCCGCTGGGAGATCGTTCATCGTGGTGTCATACACCACGATGAAGCAGATCGTTAAATCGTTCATCGCAAGATGTGAGGTCCGGAGCTCAGATCTCGATCTTGCGATTTGAACACTTCTTGCTCGTCGTATCTTGCCGTCACACGCAGAGACATCGTTCACGCGATGTTTAATCCGGCGCGTTCAAGCGATATCTTTCAAGATATCATAGCGTGTGACGGCCGCCGAACAGGTAGCGCTGGAGGCAGGTAACTGTGTCATAACAGGATATCCATGTGCTATTCAGATAACACCCGGATAGCACACAGACAACACACTTATGTGTCACATGTATGACAAATGAATATACGCCCCCCCAAAAACAGCCTGTCTCACAGATCCATGTTTTGCATGAATGTGTGAAACAGTCTGGCCAGGGTCACACATCCCAGCCTTTTTTGCTTCAGGTCCGTTTTTGTTGCAAAATTTTGCATTTTTTTTCTAAGTCTCAAAAACAGATCTGTTAACAGATGGTGCACTTAGGGGCACCTGCGTTTTTCAAAAACGGTAATCCGGTTTTCCTGGGCTCCAAAAAACGCTGCTAGCTTGGGGGGGTGTAAAAAAACTCATGCTTATTTTTAACATTGGGCTCTATGGGAGACTCATGCATTAATGTATGGTACATATAGGCACCATCCGTTAACGCATGTATTTTTTGAGAAAAAAATTACGAAGTCACAAAATTTCCAAAAAACACCCTAGACCTCAGGGGACCCTATTGGCACCCTTAGAAAAACAGAACCCATTTATCTAAGGGCTTCAAAAACGGATTTGGATGTGTGACCCTAGCCTCTCTGCACTGTGCCAGATAAAGAACAAAAATGTCGCCCTGCAGAGAAAGGCTATGTTTACGCATTGTGTTTTTATGCTTTCTCTTTAACTAAAAGCTGCTTTTCACAGAACCAGCAAAAGTTATGATATTTTCAGAAATAATGAATTGGAAAAGTGCTGCATTTTTGATAACTGCAGCATGTCAATTATTTCAGTATTTTTGCAGCATGTTTCATCATAGAAAGCAGTTCATTTGCATAATAATGCACCAACGCCTTTTTTCTGCTTTTTTGTTGAATTAAATTAACTTTATTTAACATGTACTGTAGACAAATGACACAGATAATCAGAACAAAAAACACAGCCAAAAACACAGGAAAACCTACTGTTGTAAGAAGCTTTGTTACCGCAAAGAGAGCAGGTTCTGCCAGCAGAAAATAGCAGCAAAAAATCAACATGAGAAAATTGCCAATGGCTAGGGTCACATTTGCGGTAGCAAATGCAGATCCTGATCTGGTTTTGAGCATGCAAAATGCTCAAAACCAGATCAGGATCCGCAGCCCATAGGCACCCATTATAAATCTGGGTTGTCTAAATGGCAATGCGGTTACCGCATCCGGATTTGCAGCTTGCGGGGAAAAACCTGCATGCTGCATTTTTTGGAGCAGTTTCCTAAACGCAGAAGGAGACCTATAATAGGCTCCTATGGGAGCCCATCCGGCTACCGCAAGACACATGTGAATGCCTGCGGTAGCCGGATGCTTTGTTCATCCCTGCTGATGCAGGGATGAACAAAGGGTTAATGTTAATAACAGATGTGGGAGTGGGAGTGGGAGTGCCCACCCTCCCTACAGAAATGGTGACCTTATGCAGAAGCATATGAAGGGTTAATTAGGTGTATTACTGTATTGCCGGCTATTGTCGGGTTTTACTATTTTATGAATTGAAGCTGGCGGCTCCTCGCTGTGGAGGAGATACAGTACGCAATGTGTGTACTGTATCTGCCTCTATCCAGGGTCCTGAAAGCTTGAACATTAGTTCTATAGCAGTGTGCTACCCATAGAACTAATATTAAAGCTTTCAGGACCCTGGATAGCGGCAGAGACAGTACACACATTACGTACTGTATCTCCTCAACAACGAAGGGCCACCGGCTTCAATTCATAAAATAGTAAAACCCGACAATAGCCGGCAATACAGTAATACACTTAATTAACCCTTCATATGCTGCCCCATATGGTCACCATGTCTGTAGGGAGGGTGGACACTCCCTGGAGACATGGTGCCCGCATATTATATTAACATTAACCCTTTGCTCATCCCCGCAGCCGCAGGGATGAACAAAGAATTTGGCAACCGGATTGCACATTACGAACAATTCGGTTACCGGATCCGAGTTTAAAGACACATTTTGAACACAAAATGTGTCTGAAGGCTCATGCGTTTACCGCATCCGGATCTGGATGCAGTAATCGCAATAAGCCTTCTAAATGTGACCCTAGCCTATCTGAATGTCCCTTTTGTTTCCCCCATGGAAAAACTATCCTCAAAGTAAAGGCTCATTCACATTTGCGTATAACTTGGACGAGGACTATCTGATGTTTTTAGGGATAGCTTTCACTCTGTTATCCCATGGGACAATGATTACCAGCATTTTTTTCTCATACTGATTCGGCTAAGAAAAAAATATACATTCATGCTGCATTCGGCAACGTATATCATATCACATGAACCCATACAAGTCGATGGCTATTTGCAAAACTTTGGACTGCACTAATGTCGGGTGAGACAATGTAGAAACTGGAGAAATTATTATCTCCCTCTTCTCTACTGTGACCTGATTCTTGCATGTGCAAAAATCAACAGTAAAGGTACCTTTACACGCGGCAACTTTTCTAGGAATTTCACTGGCAACTTACTAGTTGCAGTGAAATCATGGACACATTGTTCCATTTGTACACAGCAACAAGATAGAACAATGTGTCCATGATTTCACTGCAACTAGTAAGTTGCAGTGAAATTCCTAGAAACGTTGCCATGTGTAAAGGTACCTTTAACATGACCCCCAGTCACACTCACAGCAGATCCTAATATTTCCGTATAGCATCAGATTCTCTTGTATGATGTTATATGCAAGTGTGAGGGAGATCCTAAAACAATGATGCATTACATCGTCTTATTTTCGTTTTTGAAACTTTTAAAATGTAAAAGATGAAAATATTTTTTATTGCCCTAAAATTTAAAGGAAATATGCCATCTTTAACATTATGCCTTTTAAAGATCATTTCATCTTCAACTTGCTTAAAGCGAACCTGTCACCCCCCCCGGGCATCAAAAGCTATAATAGCCACCTTCTGCAGCACTAAGGCTGCATTCTGAGAAGGTGGCTATAGGCTTTTAATGCCCTTTATAGTATGAAATATTAAGTTAGGTAAATGCTCACTCTTCTGAAGACCGAAGACCGGGAGGCGGGGTTTCACGCTCCTCCGACCCGCCCCCTCTTGTCAATCATTGTGCGCGCCTGCTGCCTCCCCTCACTGTGGAAAATGAACGCGCGTCTCCATTCTCCTGTATGGAGCCGCGCATGCGCTGTGCGCCCAGTGTCCAGGAAGTGGACACCGGGCGCACAGCGCATGCGCGGCTCCGTGCATGAGAACGGAGACGCGCGTTCATTTTCCACACTGAGGGGAGGCAGCAGCAGGCCCGCACAATGATTGACAAGAGGGGGCGGGCCGGAGGAGCGTGAAACCCCGCCTCCCGGTCTTCGGTCTTCAGAAGAGTGAGCATTTACCTAACTTAATATTTCATACTATAAAGGGCATTAAAAGCCTATAGCCACCTTCTCAGAATGCAGCCTTAGTGCTGCAGAAGGTGGCTATTATAGCTTTTGATGCCCGGGGGGGGTGACAGGTTCGCTTTAAAGGGGTTTTCCCACGAACAAAGATAATTTTAATGTTCATTTTAATCAATAGATCTTGGAATAATAATAATAATAATAATAATAATAATAATAATAATAATAAATTAGACAAATTGATATGTTTAAAATGTGTACTGTGTAATGGATGTGTCTGACCATACAGGGACATGTCTGATCATACCACATCTCCTGTGCTGAGATAATCTTACATATGTGCCCCTGCTATGTACTGTGAAATTGTTGTGCAGGGGAGGACACAAAAGAGTATACAATATATCATTAAATGATGGCATCACCTGGACATGAAAAGGTGCTGGCAAAAACTATACATGAATTAAGGGGTTAATTGCCACGACACTTATCATAATGTATGGGAACAAGCATATGGCTATGTTCAAGGCTATGTACAGCTAAGGTGGCATATATGATAATGGAACACAGTAAATGCTGCTATAGAATGTTAGAAAAACATGAGAGTCTTAGCTTCTACAATGGCCAAGTAACTGTGCCATCATATATGCCACCTTAGCTATACATAGCCTTGAACATAGCCATATGCTTGTTCCCATACATTATGATAAGTGTCGCGGCAATTAACCCCTTAATTCATGTATAGTGTTTGCCAGCACCTTTTCATGTCCAGGTGATGCCGTCATTTAATGATATATATATAGTATGACTTTTTCTGCCGAGCCTGTAAGAAGTCCACAACCAAGGAGCAGTTCCGGGGGCATCACCCGGCAATCCTGATGCCAGGTTAATGGAAGAAATAGTCCAGATAGAGTCCACTGGATCCAACCGAGGAAGGACACTGTACAATCCCACGGACACCAAGAACTCACCTAAGCTAAGATCTCAGTCTCTTCCACCTCCGCCTTTCAACTAACTAACTGATCCTAAACATGAGTCTATTGTCTGGACTCCTGGGATCACCCCATGTATAGGGGGGTTCACACCTACTATTGAATGGTTTGCTCCAGTCAGAAGATTCTAGTAGCTTTTGGCTCCATTCTGTCTAGCAATTTGTATATTGGCTGGGTCCCCTGCGGAGAGAGCAAATACACAATCTGCCACCAGAAGTAGTACATGGGGGATGGACACAGGTTACATTACAATACATGAAATTGCATAAGATGCATGAATACAGGACAGTGAAAAGTATACACCATTACAACCCCTTCCCCCCTTAATTTGTGTACGGACTAGGGACCTCCACAGGTCACTTGTCAAGTACACAGAGTCATAGTGGGACTTACACTCGGCTACATGCAGCCACAAATTGGCATTGTAGCTCTCGCACATCATTGCCCAGGATGACATCTGCCGGAAGACCGCTCAATACCCCAAGCACACATCGTCTGACCCCAAAGCCAAAGTTCAGATCCACAGTGGCTTTGGGAATAGTCCTGCATTTACCACCAGCCAGTTCAGTTGCAATCCCAGATCATTTGTGGATTGTTTCAGGCCGAAGCACTCGGGGATCAGCCAGCATGAGGAAATCCCCTGAGTCACAAAATCCAACAAGTATTTGTCCATCCAGCACTACCTCCTGCAAGTGCTTACCTCGATGAGCAGAAGTCTTTGTTGCTGCGGGCCGCACCCCATAAACTCCTAGTGGGGCAACATGGGTGGCCAAGTCACTAGGCCAGTCCTCAATTAGTGGTGACAGCTCTTCCTCCATGGCACTTGGCTGTACATAGTTAATAATCCGGTGTGGTGCAAGATGATTCCTCATGTGACCAGCTGGGCAGGAGGCTTGCAGATGCCCAGGCTGCCCACATCTATAGCATCTGCGAGGTGTCCCACCACTTCCTAGGTGCCCCCTTGGGCGGAGGTAAGTGAACCTAGAGGCCGGCTCCCACCTGAAGGTGCTGTAGTGGTTTGAGGACAACTCCTCCATTGGATGGCAGGGCATGTGGCCTGCAGATGCCCGAGATGCCCACATCCATAAAATCTACGTTGTGCTAGTTTCTCTCCTTGTTGTATTCCAGAAGACACAGTGGTAACATTTGGAAGCACATTAACACGGATATCAGCAATAGGTGGTGGCTTAGGGGAATGATGAACAATGGGAATAGCAGGGCAAGGGGCCACTGGTGTTGTGGAGCTGGTAGGCCTCTCTCCATCCTCCAGCAGATACCTCCACTGAGGCTTGATGGTGAGAACCTCATCAGCTAGAGCGGCAGCTTGCTCCACTGTTGCTGGTCTCCTCTCACGTACCCATTCCTGGATCTCAGCAGGGCACTTGGCGTAAAACTGCTCTTTTAGTATGACTTGGAGAAAGGTCTCCCACGTTGAGGCTCCCTTTCCCTCCAGCCAGCGATGACATACTTGTTTGAGCCTGTGGGCATACATCTTGAAAGACACGTCCCCATCACAAGCTAGGGAACGGGACTGAGCCCTGTAAGTATCTGGGGTCACGACATAATGTTCAAGGATGGTCTGTTTTATCTCCCCATACTCACAGTTCTACTGAGAGTGCATAGCTCTGCAGGCTTCGGCAGCTCCACCCTCTTAGAGCCCCACCAGATGTCGGACTCGCTCCCTTTCTGTGACTTCCATTTATCGGCATTGATGCTCAAAGTCCTGGAAGAAGCCGTCAATGTGACCTGCCGCCTCATTAAATGGATTAAAGTCCTTGTGGGACACTCAGGGGAATTCCCTCATGGTGGGTACTGTGGTTACAGTCTGTCTGGAGCTTCTAGGATGCATGAATACAGGACAGAGAAGAGTATACACCATTACATCAGGGTCACTAAACTTAGTCCGATGGCTGCGTTCCTAGACCGTGGTGGTAGGTAGGCTGCAGGTCATAGAGTACCTGCCCCACGCCGGTGTGTCTCATGATTAGGGTCTTTGAGTTTCCCCAGTCACCTCTACAGAGCCAGCTCTCTGGCTATCCTTGGCCTAGCCCTCCAGTGACCCAGGCATAATGTGGGGTCACCAGGCTCCTTCTGTCTCACTGTGGGGTGTTATTGCTTTTGGCTTCTTTCCCTTGCCTCCGGCTATGGAGCGAGCTTTCTCTCTTGGGTATTCTTCCTCCAAGATTCTGCGTCCTCCAGGGAACCTCTCCTTCTGGGAATAATGACCTGCAACTAGGTGTTCCCGTGTTTTATTTGTGGTCTCTACACCCACTTGTTTAGCTACTCTTTCTCTCCTCCCACACTGCTCTTAATCCCTGCTGCCCCTTGCCTAACCTAGAATCCTAGGCGTAGGGTCAGTGTGTGGATGTTCCTAAGGTCAACCGTCTTCCTCGTCTGGCTGCAGTTCACCCTGTGGCCACCCTGGTCGCAGGGGCACCACACTTTTGTGTCCTCCCCTGCTCAGAATTAAACCACTCTCTGTGCCAGGTCAGACACAGCCATTTTACAGTAAACAGCAGGGACATATAAACTGGCGATCACAATTAGAGAACAACACACAATTTCCTTAATGTTAAGGTCATTGTGTTGTCCTATGTAAAAATATGCTAACATAAGTTTAAAATACTACTATTTTATCTATTTCACAAACTGAATTTTTCATCACCAGCTAGAGTATAGCAAACAGTTGCAACCTGCAGCCTGCAGACCAGATCTGGCAGCTAAACTTTGATTGGTAATCCAAAACTGAGGTCACCCCAACCTATTTTTTTCAAATTAATTTATTAATTAGTACACGATTTGAAAAAAAAAAATGGCATAGGGCCCCCCCCCCTATTTTGGACTTTCAGCCATGGTAAAGCCAACAGATGTGGTCTGGTATTCTTAGGACGATAATTCACAGTGATGTCCCTTGAAGATCTGCAGTGCTGCTTCATCTCTTTGAGCAGATACATGTCCGTTCACCTGAGGCAGTGGGTTCACACTGACACATGGCTGTGCCATGAGAGACTTCATCTGAGAACTCTGCAGAGTCGCGCATGCTCTGTCTTCAGATGAACGTCTGACGTCACCGCTCATCTCTGAAAGCCAGCTGTCAGTGTCTGAGCATTGTTCAAGATGGGTGGACATGTCTCCAGACTCTCCACTCATCAAGATGGTTCATCGTGGGACAACTCGTGCTGGCTGTGGATTACAAACAGAGGGTATGTTTTGTGGGAAATAAAGAGTGGAGTTCTGTGTGTGTGTGTGTCTGTGTGTGCCTGTGTGTTTTATTCCAAATAAATGATTTTTCTCTGTTGTTTCTTTTACTATATACTTATAGATTGATAATGGCTGGGCCTAACATAGGCCTGACATTATCAATCTAGGGATTGGCTAATCCTCAGATTATGTTAACCCCTTATTACCCATTCTGC
This sequence comes from Allobates femoralis, assembly GCA_033576535.1. Lineage (NCBI taxonomy): Eukaryota > Metazoa > Chordata > Amphibia > Anura > Aromobatidae > Allobates > Allobates femoralis. The sequence continues at coordinate 214,758,343 of JARQOC010000003.1, forward strand.
CACCAGCACCAGGGAAACTGGAAGAGAGGGGAAATCATCAGTTTTGGAGTTTCTAATTAAGGCACGGTTCTACAGCTGCTACAGGCTTTAATTTTTAGCGTGGGAGCCCAGAAAGCTTGAGCCTCACCACACTAAGAATTCCAGCCCCCAGATGCTTGGGTTACCTTTTGCTGGCTATAGAACATATAACGAAGAGCATGCCAATTTTTAAAATTATTTATTTATTTTTTGCAGTAATCTGACAACAGTTTGGTTTCCATACTGGCAACCAATCACTGATGTTGGCAGAGAGGGTTGGTGGGCCTAAATCTGACTTTAACCAATCAATGAGGGGGAAGTATGAGTTTCATGAGCGGTCCCGAAGTAGGGTGACAACAATGATGAAGCTTGGTAAGTAATAGTCTAGCAAGCTAATGTCTGTGCCAAAACAGCAGGGCTCTACTGTAAAATGATTTGAGCTGTGTTTGGCATCTTTTGGGCTTCTTTGAAGGTGTTCTCTAGGCCCTTGATTTTGCCTCCCATTGATTTCAATGGGGTTTGGAAGTTCGGCTAGCTGTTCGCCGATCTATTCGGTGAACATATGCATGTTCAGCTTGCTCATCTCCAATTGGAAACCCCCTTCAACTGTGCAGAATAACAGTCATTTTGATTGGTTATACCCAAAACTTTGCATGCCACTGTATTTCGCTAATTGGCTATATATTTTGATTTGACCATAATCTTAAAAATATATGGTCCCAATATAAATGCTTTTGTTTTTCATGTTTTTTGCAAATTTTTGCCATTTCTTATCCAATTTCTTATCACATGATGTTATTTCTAAATTTCCTTTATGAGAAGATATGATTATGCTGTTAGTTGTGATTCATTTATATGCAATGTTGTCGTCTTTTGTACCAAAGGCACATTATTCCATTATCTTCTTTGTAATATATTTATATCTATGTAGTCACATGCTGATTATGTCTTTTCTGTATTTGCATTGACATAAACAGTGTCTAATGAAGACCAATATTTAAGGGTCAAAACATTTTTCTTAAGATTGCATCAATAAAATTTGCTATATTGATTTAAGTGACAAATTTCCAGTGCAGTTATTTTATATATGGATTGAAAACCTTCTTGAGCACCCTATTCCTTTAAAGAGTGCCATATATCATTTCCAATTTTAACCACTTCACTCCTGGGTGATTTTCCGTTTTCCGTTTTTGTTTTTCTCTCCTCTTTTCCAAGACCCATAACTTTTTTATTTTTCTGTCGAAATAGTCATATGAGGGCTTGGTTTTTGTGAGACGAGTTGCACTTTTGAATGACATTATTCATTTTACCATATAGTGTACTGGAAAACAGGAAAAAATTTCAAGTGCAATGAACTTGCAAAAAAAAAAGTGCAATTACACGATTGTGTTCTGTTTTTTTTATTTATCATGTTCATTATATGATATGTCAGCATGATGCCTCATGTCAGTATAAGAACTTCTGAAATTTTTAAACAAAAAGAATTGCCGTTTTTTTGCGATATTTCGCGACCTACAGAATTCCCATTTTTTTGGGATCTGGGGCTGTGTGATAGTTTTTTTGTGACTTGAGCTGATATTTCTAATGATACCATTTTTGGGTAGATGTGTTGTTTTGATCACTCGTAATGACATTTGATTGCAATGTTTCTGCAACCAAAAAAATGTAATTTTGATATTTGAACTTTTGTTTTCTGTTACTCAGTTTACAGATTGATTTATTGATTTTATATTTTGATAGATCGGACATTTCTTACCGCGGTGATACTATATATGTGTTTTTTTTCAATGGGGCAAAAGGATGGTGATATGAACTTTTATGTTTGCTTGTGTTATGCAAAGAGATGCTCCAGCATCCCTCTGCACAGCACAAATTATCAAATTTTGCTAGTGACACCCCTCAGGCATCGCTGGCAGGAAGTGAGTCATGACAGCATTTAGGGTCATCAGATGACCCCATGTGCTAATGGCAATGCATTAAAGCACCATGATCATATCAAGGGTCCACTTATGCCAGGGGGAACAGTGTGATTCCCACTGCGGTGCTTTAGGTCATGCTGTCAGTGAAAAAATGGGAAAATGCTGCTGCACACGAACACAAGAAAATTATGAAATAGCATATTGGCTAATGAGTACTAATGGCATGGCTATGTGAAGTACTAGTGTGAATGGAGCATAAGGCATAGCAAAAAACTGCTTCAGAGTATGGAGAGAACAATGAGCAGTTAGCTAATGTGAAGACCATAGCCTTGTGAGTCCAGTAACCAGAGTCAAGGTGTCTCATCCTACCGGGTCCTATCCTACTGCCTCTATGTGCTATGTAGAATTGCTTGAAAGGGTATTCCTGCCACTAACTGCAATTTAAAACCAGCCTGTAAGGGTATGTCTATGACAAATGTCCTGACTGTCATTGACAGCGCAATCTAAAGGGTTTACAGGGTTGATTGGTCCTGTTAGCGACATATGTACAGTGAATAACATGAGGTCAGCATTTGAGCTCCCATCAAAGGGAGGGAGGCGGCCAAGAGCGTAGATATACGCCATTGGTCATGAAGACGTTAGTGCAATGCTGTTTGAGGGCAGGTAGATCCCTAGCAACCAATAATTACTCTCTGTCGTGTCCCTTGTACACATGGAATTTTTTCAGAATCTCCAATTCATGTGTTGATGGAAAAATTTCTAGCTGTTCTGTTCAAAGAAAATAATTCAGTTACTCTGAAAATTAGTCATTTTAACATAGCAATTAAGGTATTATATAATTGTACTAATTGTAGGACCCCTGCTAGTATTGTTTTTATATATTTATGGTTCAATAGCAAGGAGTTATGGGAAGTCCCAGGATGCATTGTGGTTTGTTTGTCAAAGGTTTACCAGCCATCTCCATCTTCTCCTTTTGTGAGAAGATATGGCAAATGCTCATCTGTAACTTAAAGTCTGTTCACTAGTATAGACGGTAAGAGAACTATATGTATTATCTCATGCTACGTATTGCTGATTACCTGTATTTCATGTATTATTCCCCCAGTTACATATTATGAATGCTGTTGTTACATTATCCAATAGTTTCACCTTTTCTGTAATAGTCTACCATCAATAAAGAATATGTTTACAGCTTAACAGTCTCTTTCTTAAAGGGAACCTGTCACCTACAATTAAGGCCCTACACTAACACTACCTGTGCCTACACCTTCTTAGCTGCTCCCTGTGTATCCCTATCTGAGCTAAATCCGCCCTATAAAAGATCTGAAAAATAACTTGTAACTTACAGAAGTCCCTGAGGCTGGGGACTGAAAAGGCGGCGGCAGGATCCACATAGCACTCCTCGATGCTGCAGCGCATGCCCCGCTGGGCGGCATTATTATTTCTTCATGTCTGACCCTCTATTTGGAATCTTCTGCCCTCTGGAAGTCTATCATGCGGCAGGTGCATGATAGGCTTCCAGAGGGTGGGAGATTCCAAATAGAGGGGCGGATATGAAGAAAGACTAATTCCGCCGAGCGAGATGTGCGCTGCAGCATCGAGGAGTGCTGCATGGAGCTTGGCGCCGCCTTCTCAGTCCCCAGCCTCAGGGACTTCTGTAAGTTACAAGTTATTTTTCTGCTGTTTTATAGGGCGGATTTAGCTCAGATAAGGATACATAGGGAGCAGCTAGGAAGGTGTAGGGACATGTAGTGAAAGTGTAGGGCCTTAATTGTAGGTGACAGGTTCCCTTTAAGAAGAAGCTATGTGTCACTACAAACTGTGCTAATATGTGTAAAGACAATGCTATAACTTTAAAATTGCTGATCTGTATTCGACCTTCTGCTGTGAATAAAATATGGCTAAAAGAGCTTTCGAAAATCATTGCATTCTGGTTTTCTTTAAATTTTATACAATTGGGCATTGGGGTTGTATTTCTTGATTTTAATTGGGGGACAAGGATAAAATTCAAATTTTTACCTGTTCTTTATAATAAAAAAAAAATTGCTTCATTTTTTGTTGCCTTTTAAAATCCTTGTGGGATATGAACTTACAATTATCTGATCATTGAGTCTAGATACTACAATATCACAATATTGTAACATATATAGAGAAAACCATGATCTGTTATGATGACTCATCCTTGTCATCCCAGTAGTACCATCATAGCAGGACAATGGTCTTCGGTAAGCCACCGCTACCACAGCAAACCATCAGAATGCCATTATTAAGTCGCAAGAGGCCACTATTGGCTTGAGGAAGATAGCTGGTCTATCAAAACGCGTCGCATTAGGAGAGTGCAGAAATTAAGTGACAGTTAATACCCAGTGCCTTAGCGCTCCTTAATACCGCTATTTCGTTATTTGGATGACTATTGGCGAATGGACAGCTGAAACCTCTAATGCAAGTGTTTTAAATGCCACTATAGTATGTTAAAAACTGCATTGAAAGAACAGAGCTCAGCTCTAGTGGCAGATGCTGGCTGTGTGACACATCCAACCTCTACCACATGTGGTCACAGCCTGCATTATACATGGGGATCAACCGATTGATGTACAATTACTTAACATTTCAGGAACAGGCTACGGAGTTAGATAATTGTGCTGCTAAGAGGTTAATATTGAGGTTTACTTAATTAGTTAATATGAATTCTGACTTAATTCTGTTTTTAGGCTTTAAAATAAGTTCGAAACCTATTCCTTATTCTAATAAACATATGCAGTTATAATGTACATTCAGTGAAATGTTCTTACTCACCCTGATGTGATATCTAATTATCCCAGAGGAGGCAGGCGCCATCTTTAATTGTCAGCACTATTCACTCACACCCCATGATTTCATCTCCTCAGTTTAGTGAATTGGAAGTAACTATTAGAACAAGTAACATTTTCTGTCAGCTCTAAAAAAAATGGGCAATTGTAGAAATTCTACTTTTGTTTGTACTGAAAATTAAACCAGATTACTAGAATGTGAATTCTCTTTCACTTTCATTGATACAAATAAACTTTTTTAGTTTTCTTTATTATTAAGCATCTTGTCTGAAAATTCCTTAATATATATTTATGTGTAAATAATACAAAATGCAGTGACTAAGGTAATAATTGGTAATAATTGTAAAGTCTAAATGAAGCACATATTTTATTATGTAATTGCTTGAAGGTGCCACATTCTGGCCACATTGGCAAAAACATGGCAGATATATTTACCTTTTGGTTTTGATACATATGTAAGGTTATGCATGTAGGTGGCACCAATCATATTGCTATATATACAAGAAATGGAAATATATTAAGGAATAAAACACAGGAAAAAGGCTTATATATTCTGATTACAACAATTCTAAGGCTGGGGTCAGACTTGTGTCTGCCCCTGAGCCTGGCCAATCCATCAGAAACTTAGTTTCTGCGCAGAGCAGCTCATAGCGTTACCAGCAGGTAACGCTGTGCGCCGCTAGGCTATGTATCTCTATGGCAACCGGATGCTTAGTGCAGCCGCCGGCTCCACAGAGATCTCCAGGATATGCGCTTTTGCAGAGAGCACAGGAAACATTGTTTGCAGTGTTTTCCTGTGCGCTCTGCTAAAGCGCATATCCAAGGATTGTACATGGAGTCGGTGGCTGCTGTAAGCATCCGGTTACCATAGCAATCTATACACAGGTAAAGCTATGCACTGCTCCATGCAGAAACTAAGTTTCTGACGGACGCTGCAGGCTAGGGGCAAACGCAAGTCAAACCCTAGCCTAATGAGCAGTTCTCAGAATCAAGCAGCAGCTGCAAAAGCACTGAAGAATTCAGGGTGTTTGAAAAGAGAAATAATAACCCATAATCTTAATGTATTATTGACGCTCTGTAAATCACTTATAAGCCCACATCTTGAATTTGGAATCCAGTTTTGGGCCCACATTCTAAAAATGATATGAATAGGACAGTGAGGTCTTTCTTATAGTAAGAGGTTTGTACAAGTTAGTTTTATTAATCTCAGAATAAAAAGCCTCTGATGCGATCTCATTTACTTATGGAAATAAATGTCTGGTCAATACAAAGGACAATCACATTAAATATTCCCTTTAAGGACTATATAGACTTTATAAAGAACCAGGTATGTGGAGGAAACATGATTTGAAATTGGAAAGGGTTCTTTAAATTCAGAGTAGTCAGACTAATTGTGTACAACAAGGGGATGAGACTGTAAATACTATGGTAGCATAAAAAAAGGGTTGAATATGTATTTGTAAACAAATAGCATTATGGGATACTAGATGTTGGCCCAATTCTAACGCATCAGGTATTCTAGAATATGTATGTAGTTCATTTATGAAGATTTAATAATAATAATGCAATGAATATACAGGATTTTCCGGGTAAAATATATACATTATCATTAAATGTTATGGCTCTCGCTGTGAGTGGGGGTTAAATTCCGCGCCAATATCATGATGGCAATACAGGGCGGCCGCGACCAATCAGCAACACTGCTTTGTTCAATATATCTGCACATGTGACACCTCACCAGCAATCATTAAGGTACCGTCACACTTGGCGATGCTCCAGCCATACCTACAGGTCATATCGTTGTCGGGAACTTTGGAGCATCGCCAAGTGTGCCTGAGCAGCCGTTAGATAGCCAGCTAGCACCAGTCATCTCCCGGCAGCGTCGTCGCTGACCTCCGATGTGGGTGGGCGACGGTGAGCCCCTTAGTCATGCCTCGGCCCTGGTATTTGGGTGGGTACACTGGGTGCTGACGCCGGCCCTGCTCCGCCATTTTCAACTGCCGAGCTGCCAGGGAGTAGTGGGTGGGGCCATCTGCGGCTAATTCTGTCTGTTTCTCTGTAATGGAAATCCTGCGTTGCTGATTGGTTGCGGCCAGCCGGACACACCATTCAGCGACACAGGATTTCCATTACAGAGAGACAGACAGACAGACATCATAAGATGATTATATGGTAGGATTAATAATCTTGCAATTAAAAAAATTACAATAAATCAAGAAAGTTGGAAATAGATGGACGTGTGTCTACTCTTCAACTGATTCAAGGTTGTAGTACCAAAAATACTATTAGTGCGGTATTATAGAAGGTTGTAATACAGTGACCGGATTGGAAATGTGTTGTAAGGATTTTAAAATTATTGACAGGTCATGGTGGTTAGGATAATTTTTTTTTAAGAATGAAACTACATGTCTATGTTTATTCAGCTTTTACTTAAATTATTATCATTGCTTGAAGCATTTCTTACATGATAAAGATGTGCTATACATTCACTTTCTCTATGTTGAAGTAAGAAAGAAAGAGATTCGTTAGCAACGAGGTTGTGCTAGAAATCTAATGATCATAAGAACTTGTTAAGGTGGAATAATTTAACACCTTCATGACAACCGACATAAATTTGCATCATGGTTGGAAAGAGGTTCCTTCGAAATTATTTAACTGTTAAACTGTACACACATGATCGACGTCAAGAGCTGTAGGTCATAGCCAAGCTAAGGCCTCTTTCACATTAGCGTATTCGCTGAATCGTGGCAGATTCGGCAGATTTACTGCATCTGCCGTGTAGCGGTCGCGCTTGCGGCACACTTACGGCAAGCCTCATTCTTTCTCTATGGGGCTTGTGGTCAAGTCAATGTTAGTAGTTTGAATTGGATACCCTGGTGAATTGGGGGCCAGTGGAGGGATTTGCAGAGGGGAGTAGTGGAGGAATAGCAAGGAGAGATGTCAATTAGTCGGGCAGGAGAGTTAAGGACAGATTGGAGAGGTACAAGAGTGTTAGCAAGGAGACCACAGAGAAGGAGGTTGCAGTAGTCAAGACGGGAGATGATGAGAGCATGCACTAGTAGTTTAGTAGATTGAGGGTTAAGGAAGGGACAGATTATGGAAATATTTTTGAGTTGGAGGCGGCAGGAGGTGGTAAGAGCTTGGATGTGTGGTTTGAAGGATAAGGCAGACACAAGGGTTTCTCCGAGGCAGCGGACTTCAGGTACATGGCAAAGTGTGATATCATTTATTGTGATATATAGATCAGGTAAGGGAGATGCACGAGATGGGGGAAAGATGATGACTTCAGTTTTGTCTAAATTTAGTTTAAGGAAGCGAGAGGAGAAGAAGGATGGCGATAGACACTCTGGGATTCTGGACAGAGAGGTGATGTCTGGGCTAGAGAGGTGGATCTGAGTGTCGTCAGTGTACAGGTGGTACTGGAATCCATGGGACTTTATGAGTTGTATTAAGTCAAGGGTATAGATGGAAAAAAGAAGGGGTCCCAGGACAGAACCTTGAGGGACCCCAACAGAGAGGGGATGGGGTGAGGAGGTAGTGTGGGAGTGGGAGGCACTAAATGTGCGGTTGTAAAAGTAGAAGGAGATCCAGGAGAGGGCAAGGTCGGTGATACCAATGGAAGAGAGGATCTGTAATAGGAGGAAGTGGTCAACTGTGTCGAATGCAAAGGACAGGTCAGGAAGTAGGAGGATGGAGATGTGTCCTTTAGCTTTGACGGTAGGTAGGTAGGTTGTTAGTAATTTTGGTTAAGGCAGTGTACCTCAAAAGTAGCTTTTGACCCCATATGAGGCATTTGTGCCCTCAGAAGACTTGAATATAACAATTTCTCATATTCTTCCTTTTTGAAAATTCAGACTATGTGGCAAAAGCAACATTTTATTAGAACAATTTGTATTTTTTTATTTTCATAGCCCAATGTTATACAATTCTGTGAATAACCTGAGGGTTAAATACCCCAAAATTAATTATTTCAGAGGTTTAATTTCAAGAATAAGTTAACTTATGGGGGGTTTCTTCTGTTCTTGCGTGTCAGGGGATCTTCTAATGTACTGTATGGAGTCTACAATCTAGTCCAGACAAAATGGCATCCAAAATAAAAATAGTGATCCTTTGCTGTGTGCTCAAACAGCTCAAACAGCAGTTTTACATTACACATGGTTACTCTTCTGGGGCTTACACAAGCTTTTTGATGGGGATATATATATATATATACTAGCTGTAGTACCCGGCTACGCCCGGGTTAATAAATAACTGCTGTTAGCTATAACAACATTGAATTTAAATATGTTATATTAATGACCTGTAGGAAAATAGAAAGCTGAGCTGTGATTGATTGCTATAGGCAGCCTAATAAATCTCCAACCAACAGTAATCCCTCCCCCTGGCCGGGCAGTATATGTTACCTCACACATACACATAATAGACGGCTCATGTGACTGACATCTGCCTTAATTCCCTATATGGCACATGTGTTGCACATTGGCTGTTTTTAATCAGATGTTTATGTTTGGAAAATAAAGATAGCACACGTATGAGACGAGTTGTATGAGGTGATTTGTGCACATCTGTGTTTGTCTGTGTGGTGTGTGTGTCCCTGGGGTGTAGATGTGTGTGTCCCTGTGGGGGGGGGTCTGTGTGGTGTGTGTCTCTGTTGTGTGTGTCTCTTTGTGGTGTGTGTGTCCCTGTGGGGTGAGTGCATGTGTCCCTATAGGGAGTGTATGTGTGTATGTCCCTGTGGGGGGGGTCTGTGTGGTGTGTGTGTATCTGTGTTGTGTGTGTCTCTTTGTGGTGTGTGTGTGTCCCTGTGGGGTGAGTGCATGTGTCCCTATAGGGTGACTATGTGTGTGTGTCCCTGTGGGGGTTCTGTGTGGTGTGTGTGTCTGTGTTATGTGTGTCTCTTTGTGGTGTGTGTGTGTGTCCCTGTGGGGTGAGTGCATGTGTCGCTATAGAGTGTGTGTGTGTCCCCTTGGGGGAGGTGTGTGTCTCTGTGTTGTGTGTGTCTCTTTGTGTGGTGTGTGTGTGTTTGTTCGGGTGCGTGGTGAGTATCCAATGTTGGTGCTGCACTTTAGCGACTATACACTTGCTGTTACTCTTTGTGTGCATGTGGTGTGTATACATGTCCCCGTGTGTGGTGAATATCTCATGTTGGGGCCCCATCTTAGTGACTATATGCTGGTATGTGCTGTTAGTCTTTGGTGCTATCATTAAGCCCCTCTCATTCACAACTGTCAACTGGTAACTGTCACTTTTTCCCCATTATATAGATAGGGGCAAAATTGTTTGGTGAATTGGAATGCGCGGGGTTAAAATTTCACCTCACAACATAGCCTATGACGCTCCCGGGGTCCAGACGTGTGACTGTGTACAATTTTGTCTCTATAGCTGACAGCTGTCGATTTTCCTCCAACACTTTTCCATTCACGTTTTCCCCATTATGTAGATAGGGGCAAAATTGTTTGGTGAACTGGAACGCGCAGGGTTAAAATTTCGCCTCACAACATAGCCTATGACGCTCTCGGGGTCAAGACGTGTGACTGTGCAAATTTTTGTAGCTGTAGTTGCGACGGTGTAGATGCCAATCCCGGATATACATACACACATACACACACACATACACACATTCAGCTTTATATATTAGATATATATATATATACAGCATATGCATAAAGTATATATATATATATATATATATATATATTTATTTTTTTTTTCATTGCTCAATGTAATAAAATTCTGCAAAACACCTGGAGGTTCATGGTGCCTACCACACATCATATCTAGATAAGTTCACTAAAGAGTCTAGTTAAAAAAACGTAGGGGGTTTCCACTGTTTAGGCATGTTAGGTGCTCTGCAAATGCAACATGATGTCCACTCATGTTTCCAGCCAATTTTGTGGTCCAAAAGACAAATGGTGACCTTCCCTTCCGAGTCACTGCCGTGGCTCAAACAGTGTTTTCCACCACATATGAGGTATCGGCGTACTCAGGAGAAATTGAAAATCAAATTGAATGGTGCATTTCTCCTGTTACACTTGTAAGAAAAAGATCCCACAACATTTTAGTGTGAAAATATGATTTTTTAATTTTCACAGCTCAACATTATAAAATTTGTTAGGCGTCTGAGACAGGGAGAGGGAAGTCAGTGTAAGAAGGCTGCAGTGTGAAGAGGACCCTGGGAGTACTCAGGTTGTGCCAACTCTCTGTGGGCAGATTTCCCTGAATGTTTAGGGGCAAGAAGGCTCAAGTAATCAGTCGAGGATTACCCAAATGCACCGAGCATGTGGGACTTGGATATGAGCAGCCATTTACTTTGATGCTAAGGACTAGTGGAGGGGCAGAGTGAGATAGAGGAAAGATGATGAGTTCTGTTTTGTCCATGTTTAGTGCAGATATATAGAAATGTATATATGTAATACAGACAGTGTGGGTTGCGTATATTTAGAGGCTGCTGTCTGGATATATATTTAGTATAGAGGCTACAGGCTGTAGATACATAATATAGAGGTTGCGGGCTGGAAGTTTGCTTAATATATAGGCTTTTGGCTAATTATACATATAATATAGAGGCTGCTGGCTGTATACATGTAGGCTGCATGCTGTATCTCTCTCACACTGTGTGCTGAGTTTCTCCCCTCCTGTGTACTGTGTGTCTCCCGCCTTTTTCACTGTGTCTCTCCTGGCTGTGCAGTGTGTCTCTCTTCCCCTGTGCGCTGTGTTTCTCTTGACTGTGCACTGTGCCTCTCCCTCTTTGCACTGTGACTCTCTCCCTGTGTGCTGTGTCTCTTCTCCCGTGCACGCTGTGTCTTTCACCCCTGTGCGTTGTCTCTCCAACCGTGTGCTGTGTCTTTTCTCTCCTGTTTTCTGTCTATCCACCTTTTGCACTGTATCTTTCTCAACAGTGTATTGTGTCTCCCCCCCCATGTGCGCTGTGTCTCTCCCTCTTTGCACTGTCTCTCTCCATGTGCACTGTGTCTCTTATCCTCTGTCCAATGTGTCTCTTACTCCTGTGTACTGTCTCTTCAACTGTTTCCTGTGTCTTTTCTTTGTGTGGAGAGTCTAAGGGATGAATAATTATGTTATAAAAACAGTTATAGGCTACGTTCACACATCGTGCCTTTTTTTGCGTGGGCGCAAAAAAAGAAGCAGTGCTGTTCAGACAGCACACTTTTTTACAGCCCGGGGGAAAAGTGATGTCACAGAGGGGGAGGAAGAATCCTCGTTACTCCACCCCTCTGTGACATGTCTGCCAGCCCCTATTTGATTTCGCAGTGTATTAATATACACTATGAAATCACATTTAAATAAAGACAAATGTATTAAAATAATAAAGAATGAATACTTACCATTTCCGACGCCTTTTCGCTGTCTCCGGTGCAGAGGCAAGGCGACGTATCGTCCTGTCAGGGTCTTTCATGATGTCAGAGTGACGTCACGGGCGCTGATTGGCTGCTCGCTGTCAGTGTGATCACTGCGAAATCAAATGGGGCCGGTCACAGATGTCACAGGGGGAGGAGGAACTTGGATTCTTCCTCCACCTCTGTGACATCAGATCCAGCAGCGCCGCCCCCTATGGGAAAAAGCACCGGCGTTGCTGCGTAAAGAATTGACATGTCAATTCTTTTTACACAGGCGCGTTTTCCCATAATAGTGTGGCGTAATATTAGGCAGTGTGACTAATAGAGTTGACTATTTGAACCAACTATCATCGCGATTGTATTACTTTTTGCTGATGTTTGGATTCAATATTTAATGCCTTAATAATTAATAATATAATCAACTTATTACAAATATTTTTTGCCAAGCCAACTATCATATAGTTCTCAAGAAATAAGTCAACACTCACACACTAATATTTTTCAGTGGAACACAACTGTCAGTAAAGTGAGCCTTAGCTAAACTAATAAATCAGGATAGCCTTACAGTACATTTCCTAACTGTATTTGCTCATTGTATGCAATGACAGATACTATGATAGATTCTACATGATCATTTCAAGCAGTCACTTGTATTTATGAGCAATGCCAAAATAACTAGAGTGTAATATTTCTTGGACATGTCTATAGTGGTAATGATATTTGCATTTTCTTGTCTATGAGAAGTTGTCTTTCACAGAACTGACATTGTACTTGTGACTGTACATCTCTATTGGGTTTAATGTAGCTAGTTTTAGCTGGGTTTAGACATAGCATACATTCCTACATACTCCAACCAATCTGTGAGGCCTAGCCACTTAATGAAATCAGTGATCCTTATACAATGAATGCTATCTTTGTTCTTTCATTAATAAAAAGTCTTGGAAATTATTATTGAACCCCAAAGAATGTTGTCAGGGATGAACTTTATACCACATTTGGGTATGTTTTATATGGAGAATGGGATTTTTTTTCTGATGTATGTTTCAAAAGTCACCATGTACTATCTTTAGCTAAGCATGTTGACAAACTGTACTTTTCTATCAATTTCACTGGTATATAGGTATACCATCAAAATGTATCCTTTTATTTAGTGATCGGAGGCAATTAGTTGTTTTGAAGTAATAGCTTCTCAAGTAAGGGTCAACAAAAATTGGTAGGAGGACACCATAGAATATAATCAGCCAAATACGCAGGATCAATCCAAATTTGAACACCTAGGACGTAGAAACAGTACACAAAAGAACAAAGTAGGTGTATACAACTCAAAAGTAGAAAAGACGGTGTATATACAAATTGGGAACACTCATTGTATTTTTGAATACATTATAACAAACTTTATTTGTACAAAGTGAAAAACACGATATAAAAACATCCCAAAAGATAGCAGAATTCGGTTTGTATGTTGCGGCGCTTCCAAGTAGAGCCCGGTGGTTATTTTCCTTCAGAAATTCATTCATACAAATATAAAATAGCAAGGTACAACGCATTTCAACTCATTACAGAGTCTTCATCAGGTACAGTTTCACAATCATGCACATAGAGAGTCTTTTCATTATATAAAGCTATGGTCTGGTTAGTCAGGGTCATGACCTGCCCAGTTAATTAGTCATGTTATTTGAGTTGCTTAACGTAGGTGGTTACTTAGACCTGCAGTCTAAAATTGTATCTAGTAAAAAAAAAAAAAATTATATATATGACGAGAAAAGAATTTAAAACACAGCAGTTACTTTCTTAGATAAATACATAAATAAAAATGAAGGAGTTAAATCCTCTTCTTTATTATAAAAGATCAATTTTTTATTCCTTTGCTTTTTTATCGCTTCTTGTTTATATATGAAGGATTACCATATATACTCGTGTATAAGCCGACCCGTGTATAAGCCGACCCTGCTACTTTTGCCCCAAAAACCTGGGAAAACCTATTGACTTGTGTATAAGCTGTGGGTGGACCCCAGCACAAGTATACAGCCCCCAGCAGTGTGGTATACAGCAGCCTCCCCAGTGGTAGTATACAGCAGCCCCAGAGGTATATACAGCAGCCCCAGTGGTAGTATACAGCAGCAGCCCCAGTGGTATATACAGCAGCAGCCCCAGTGGTAGTATACAGCAGCCCCAGAGGTATATACAGCAGCCCCATTGGTAGTATACAGTAGCAGCCCCAGTGGTATATACAGGCCCCCCCATCAGTATACAGGGCCCCCCCTTACTGCAGCAATCCTTTAAAGGAATAGATTATTATACTTATCCCTGCCGCTGTCCTGCCGCCACCATCGCGCTCCTCCGTCTTTATACAGCATCTTCCAGGTTCCTCCTCTGGCGCGCAGACAATGACGTCATTGCCTGCGCCCACCGGAGGAAGCCGGAAGAAGCCGGATGAATACAGAGGAGCGCGATGGCGGCGGCGGGTCAGCGGCAGGGATAAGTATAATAATCTATTCCTTTACAGGATTGCTGCAGTAAGGGGGGGGGCCTGTATACTGATGTGGGGGGGCCTGTATACTGTATACACTGTATACAGTGTATACAGTATACAGTGACTCGCGTATAAGCCGAGGGGGGGACTTTTCAGCCCAATTTTAGGGCTGAAAAACTTGGCTTATACGAGAGTATATACGGTATATATATTTTTTATAGGTAAGTCGTTCTTCTATTATTAATTTTATCAAGAGCTCTCTCTTTACTATAGAAACACTTATTCTATTAGAAAGAACATTTATTATAATGTATATAGAGAGCTCCTTATACTATCACTGTAGACAGATTATATTTGAAAAAATAAAAAAATTATTAATTCTGCTGCTGTTAGTCGATAAATCGTTCTGCTTATTGTTGGTAATTTATTATTAGTATATCCAAGGTCCTCTGATGAGGATCGAGCTCAGTGTGGACTTACTTGCTCAACTTTGTTTTTCTATCAAATGTATTCAATCCTGTCATTTAATCCATCTGGCTGTAGGCACTGTATACGATAAATCCGGAAGGATCTCTTTCTATTCAGTGTGTGAATTCTGTTTTGGGTGGAAGCAAGTATGTGTTCAGCTAAGGTTATTTGGACTTAAAATTTCCCTCCGTGTTTCTGCATTAGGCTGAAGGCACACTGTTATGCATCAATAACGAAGCGTTTTTGATGCACGACAGTAATGCGAGTGCTGTGTGTGTGGTAGTGCGAGTGTGGTGCGAGTATGGTGCCAGAGTGATGAATGTGGTGTGACTGTGGTGCGAGTGTGGTCCGTGTGCAATGCATTTTTAACATGGACTTTCTCATGCTGTATAAGGTGATAGAATAGCTATATCAGGTTTAATAGTCTCCCGCTGCTACATCCGGGGCCGCCTATTAAGCTAATTACATATTCACTGCACTGTCAAACAAACAGCCAATCACAGGAGCTCACATTCTGTGAGAGCCTCTGTGATTGGCTGTTGTAGTCAGACTGGATTTCCTCAATCCGGATAGTAAATCTGCTTGGTTGCCATACACATTAGTGTATGGCAACCAACCTGGCGTTATAGGGTATTAAATAAATAAATATAAAAAAAAAAATGTGTGGGGTTGTGCAGCATTTTTAAGCCTAGCCCGATGAAAGCAGGCAAACTGCGAGCTGCCACCCTCAGCTGCCTAATTTCCCCTTGGCTGGCAAAAAAAATGTGTGGGCTCCATCCTATTTTCAATGCCAGCCAAGATAAAACTAGGCAGCTGAGGGCTTGTATTCTCAGTGGGGTGTGGGCCCATTGCAGTATAGCAGCCGCGGTCACAGCACAGTTAACTCTCTGCTTACCGGCGCTGCAGTGATCGGTAAGCAGGGAGTTAAATCCTGCCGCTTATGAATGAGTCGGCTCATTCATAAGCCGCTGTGATGTCGGCAATGCTTAGCTATAGTAACTGATAATTTGGTTGCTATAGCAATGGGTCCAGCGGTGAAGTCACCGCTTCATACCCACAGCCTCACTGACTCATCACACTGCCCCCTGCTCTGTGATGAAGCAGTGCTGAATCAGTTCAACAAGAAGAAGGAAGACAGAAGAGAGAAGAAAGAAGAAACAAGAGAGAAGACCTGGATCATTGGAGGGATGCATGGTGGTAATAAAGATGGAGTCCCTAATGGTGTCCGTCTCTATTTTTAATAAAGATTTTTTTCTCTGTGTGATGTCTTTTTTAACCCTTTATTGGAGATTCTTAATGGCCAAACTTGGCCTAACATTAAGAATCTCAGGCTTAATACCAGCTAAAAAAACAAAGCTGGTATTAACCCCTTTATTACCCATCATGCCACCACCACCAGGGCCGCTGGAAGAGCCCAGTAAGGCACATGGAAATGGCACTTATTATTAATGCGCCATTTTTAGGGGTGGCTGCAGGCTGCTATTCTTTAGTGGGGGGGCCCTATAACAATGTGCCCTCACCCTGCTGAGAATACCAGCCCTCAGCTACCTAATTTTACATTGACTGGCATTGAAAATGGGGTGGAGCCCACGCATTTTTTTTGCCAGAGAAGGGGAAATTAGGCAGCTGAGGGTGGCAGCTTGCAGTTTGCCTGCTTTCATTGGGCTAGACTTAAAAATGCTTTGAAGCCCCACACGTTTTTTTTTTTAAATATTTATTTATTTAACACCCTATAACGCCAGGTTGGTTGCCATACACTAATGTGTATGGAAACCAAGCAGATTCACTGTCCAGATTGAGGAAATCCAGTCTGACTGCAACAGCCAATCACAGAGGCTCTCACAGAGTGTGAGCTCCTGTGATTGGCTGTTTGTTTGACAGTGCAGTGAATATGTAATTAGCTTAATAAGCAGCCCTGGAAGTAGCAGTGGGAGACTATTAAACCTGATCTAGCTATTCTATTCATTATAACTTTAACCAGCATGATGCTACAAACTCGCACCATGTGGTGTATGGGTGCGAGATTTTCTCGCACTCAAACACTTGCATTGCCCTCACGCACGTCAGAATCGCAATGCGAGTTCAGTGCGGGGGACTGACACCAGTGTGCCCTGCCTGATAGGGCAACACTGGTCTGAATGCAATGCGAGTTTCCCTCACATTGCACTCACGCGAGTCCCTCGCACAGTGTGCCTTCAGCCTTAGGTGACGTGATAGGCTGTGTGTTATAAGCACTATCTTAGCATTGTGGTGGTGTCCACTAAAACGATTCTGAAGTTTTTTTGTTGTCCGGACGACGTTTTGTAAGCCGCACTTACAAGTAATAATGTATATAACATAATCAGTTTGGCAGGTGAGATACTGTACAATTAAAAATTTTTCACCCATACTGTGAGATATAATCTCTTGGCAGCTGTGTGTTATACTTCTGCCGCACTGTTCGCTCACGCTGACCAATCAGAATAGCGCTGCGAGCTGAGGCACCATATTTGAAATCCCGAAGTCATCCCTGGATTTCCAATATGGCGCCGTGCCGCTCCTCTGATTGGTCGCCGCGAAACAGCGGCGACCAATCAGAATGGCGGCTCCCCGCAAGGCGCTACATTTGAAATCAAAAGTCCTCGCTGTATTTCTAAGCTCGCGCCGGTTTCTACGTATAAGGAAAAATAATACACAAGTAGAGGACTATAACACATAAGCAAAAATCCTCATAGACCGGTTTAAAACAAAAAAAATACCCCAAAAAATTAATTACAGCAGCATATGAAACCAATAGAAATAAAACACAGAAAGATTGCCTTTTGACAATGAAAAATTAGTCAAATAAGGGCTGGGCCCTTTCACATCAGCGTTTTTCGTAATTCGCGGCAGATGTGGTGAAAAAAAACGCATCTGCCGCGATTGCCGCATAACCGTTCCACTTGCGGCGCGGTTGCGTTTTTTTCTATGCAAAGTATAGGCGTACTTGCGGCAGGTGCGGCAAGTGCGGTTTTGCACTTGCGGCAGGTGCGGCCGCGAAAAAAAACCGCGGCTTACTGCGGTTTTTTTCGCGGCCGCACCTGCCGCAAGTGCAAAACCGCACTTGCCGCACCTGCCGCAAGTACGCCTATACTTTGCATAGAAAAAACCGCAACCGCGCCGCAAGTGGAACGGTTATGCGGCAATTGCGGCAGATGCGGTTTTTTCACCGCATCTGCCGCGAATTACGAAAAACGCTGATGTGAAAGCACCCTAAGACAGGAAAAACTAAGGAAAACAATGAGGGAGATAAATCAGATATGAAAATCACCTTAAAATCTCCCAATGAATGTACAACACTCATAAAAAAAACTTGAAAATTGAATAAATGGAAATTTAATTTCATTACAGCTTATAATAAGGAAAATGCCAATGTCAGAAAAATACTTGATAAATATTGGCATATCCTGCAACAAGATCCTCTGAGGGAATCCCTACCTGAAATACCGGAAGAGGAAAAGCCATCCGGGATCTGATAGCTCCAAGCCGACTCAAAAATACTCCTATTCAACCTGAACAAAGAAGATTCAATACAACTGAAGTAGCGGGAGTATTCAAATGCAGAAAGAGACTTTGCTGTTGTTGCAGAAGTATAACACACAGCTGCACAGAGATTATATCTCACAGTACGGGTGAAAAATTTTCAATTGGACAGTATCTCACCTGCCAAACAGATTATGTTATACTAGATGGCGGCCCGATTCTAAAGAATCGGGAGTCTAGAATCCAAAATGGAGGTCACAGGCAGGGTAGAGAAGATGGAGGCTGTCACACAGAGGAGGACTGCAGAGAGGCAGAGGCACGGTCCTTGGCACAGCAGTGTGAGGAGAAAGCAAAGTCGCCACAGAATTTCAAACCTCGCGCCGGCGCGAGCTTAGAAATACAGCGAGGACTTTTGATTTCAAATGTAGCGCCTTGCGGGGAGCCGCCATTCTGATTGGTCGCCGCTGTTTCGCGGCGACCAATCAGAGGAGCGGCACGGCGCCATATTGGAAATCCAGGGATGACTTCGGGATTTCAAATATGGCGCCTCAGCTCGCAGCGCTATTCTGATTGGTCAGCGTGAGCGAACGGTGCGGCAAAAATGAAATACAGTGACGTTACTAAGTTTCAAATATGGCGCCTCGGCTAGTGCTGCTATTCTGATTGGTCGGTGCTCGCTAGCAACCAATCAGAATAGCGCCGCACGCCGAAGCGGCATATTAAAAATCCCGAAGTCATCCCTGGATTGTAAATATGGCGCCGTGCTGCGAGGCGCTGTTCTGATTGGTCGCTGGGGACTGGCGGCGACCAATCAGAGGAGCGCCGCACAGCGCGGCGGCATATGTGAGATGCATGGAGGACTTTGTATTTCAAATATGGTGCCGTAGCGCGAGGCGCCCTTCTGATTGGCCGGGCGTGGCTGGCGCGCAATGCCGCCATATTTGAAATACACTGAGTACTGTGTATTTGAAGTATGGCGCCATACAGCGCGCCGCTATTCTGATTGGTCGGTGCGCTGAATGCGGCGACCAATCAGAATAGCGGCGCACTGTGGCGCCATACTTCAAATACACTAACTACAGTGTATTTCAAATATGGTGGCATTGCGCGTGCCGCTATTCTGATTGGTCGCCGCCTTCAGCGCGCCGACCAATCAGAATAGCGGCGCAGTGTGGTGTCGGGATGGCGGCTTGCGGTGGGTGCTCCTGCGCCCACCGCTCGGGGGTCTGGTGGCGGGATAGCGGCTTGCGGTGGTCGCTACAGCGCCCCACCACTCGCCATGTTGACAGCGGCTCGCGGTGGGCGCTAAAGCGCCATCGCTCGCCGCCATCTTAGATCAACCTGAGCGGGTGTAGTGCCCAAGCCACTTCCGTTGTGTGACGTCATTTTTGTCCCTTGAAGACGGAAGTGGCTTCGGGTTTTATATATATGATAATAATAATAATAAATCTTTATTTATATAGCGCCAACATATTCCGCAGCGCTTTACAATACAGGGGGTAATAGATGAAAATACACAGTATGATACAGTAAGAACATACACAATATAATACAGTAATTCCAGTAGAGAAAGAATACAGTACAATAATAGGAAACAATGCAATAAGCATAAAATCAATGCAAAAAATTCAATACATAAAGCAAAAATAAAGGTGACACTGCTCAAAAGAGCCTAAAATCTACAACGGGATAGGGGTTACACAAAGTACAGGGGCTTATTACACTGATAGTCCAGGCATCTTGAGGAAATGGGGGATAAAAATAAAGTTGCATGAATGGTCATCAGACAATCTGTGTAGAACTTTTGGGTTTGGTGGAGTTTGAAGAAGAGTAGAGAGAGATAGTGAATGGGCTATGTACAGTACAAAGGAATTTTGTTAGGGAGCATGATAGGCCACTTTGAAAGGATGTTTTTTTAGTGAGCATCTGAAGCCATGCAGGTTGTGGATGGTCCTGATTTCTTGGGGTAGAGTATATGTGAGATGCATGGAGGACTTTGTATTTCAAATATGGTGCCGTAGCGCGAGGCGCCCTTCTGATTGGCCGGGCGCGGCTGGCGCGCAATGCCGCCATATTTGAAATACACTGAGTACTGTGTATTTGAAGTATGGCGCCATACAGCGCGCCGCTATTCTGATTGGTCGGCGCGCTGAATGCGGCGACCAATCAGAATAGCAGCGCACTGTGGCGCCATACTTCAAATACACTAAGTACAGTGTATTTCAAATATGGTGGCATTGCGCGTGCCGCTATTCTGATTGGTCGCCGCCTTCAGCGCGCCAACCAATCAGAATAGCGGCACAGTGTGGTGTCGGGATGGCGGCTTGCGGTGGGTGCTCCTGCGCCCACCGCTCGGGGGTCTGGTGGCGGGATAGCGGCTTGCGGTGGTCGCTACAGCGCCCCACCACTCGCCATGTTGACAGCGGCTCGCGGTGGGCGCTAAAGCGCCATCGCTCGCCGCCATCTTAGATCAACCTGAGCGGGTGTAGTGCCCAAGCCACTTCCGTTGTGTGACGTCATTTTTGTCCCTTGAAGACGGAAGTGGCTTCGGGTTTTATATATATGATAATAATAATAATAAATCTTTATTTATATAGCGCCAACATATTCCGCAGCGCTTTACAATACAGGGGGTAATAGATGAAAATACACAGTATGATACAGTAAGAACATACACAATATAATACAGTAATTCCAGTAGAGAAAGAATACAGTACAATAATAGGAAACAATGCAATAAGCATAAAATCAATGTAAAAAATTCAATACAATAGATAAAGCAAAAATAAAGGTGACCTTTAAAAGAGCTTACAATCTACAACGAGATAGGGGTTACACAAAGTACAGGGGCTTATTACACTGATAGTCCAGGCATCTTGAGGAAATGGGGGATAAAAATAAAGTTGCATGAATGGTCATCAGACAATCTGTGTAGAACTTTTGGGTTTGGTGGAGTTTGAAGAAGAGTAGAGAGAGATAGTGAATGGGCTATGTACAGTACAAAGGAATTTTGTTAGGGAGCATGATAGGCCACTTTGAAAGGATGTTTTTTTTAGTGAGCATCTGAAGCCATGCAGGTTGTGGATGGTCCTGATTTCTTGGGGTAGAGTATTCCAGAGAATTGATGCAGCTCAGGAGAAGTTTTGGAGCCAGGAGTGGGAGGATCGGATTAGTGCAGATGTTAGTCGAAGGTCATTTGTTAAACGTAGAGAACGGGTGGGGAGATAGACAGAGATGAGGGTGGAGATGTAGGGGGGGTGCTGCATTGTGAAGAGCTTTGTGGGTGAGAACAAGCAATTTGAACTTTATCCTGCAGTGTAGAAGCAGTCAGTGCAATGACTGGCACAGAGCGGAGGCATCTGAGTAACAGTTGGCCAGGTAGGTGATCCTGGCTGCTGCATTAAGGATGGACTGGAGAATGGAACGTTTAGAGAGGTGGAGGCCTATTAATAGAGAATTGCAATTATCAAGGCGGGAGTGGATTAGGGCCACGGTCAGGGTTTTAGTTGTTTCCATGGTGAGAAAGGGGCGGACTCTAGAAATGTTGTTCAGGTGTAAGCGACAAGAGCAGACAAGAGATTGTATATAGGAGGTGAAGGAGAGATCAGTGTCAAACATGACACCCAGACAGCGAGCCTGCTACCTAGGTGTTATTATGGTACCACACACTGAGAGAGAGATGTCAGATTTAGAGATGTTAGTGGAGGGCGGGAGCAAAAGAAGTTCAGTTTTGGAAAGGTTGAGTTTTAAATAGAGAGTCGACATGATTTTGGAAACTGCCGCTAGACAGTCATTGGTGTTCTTTAACACCTTCCCCGGGTGAGTCAATAAAAAGTGGGGGAAAAACAATAAATCTGTAAAATGTTGTGACGCCACCTGTGGTGTGCGACTATGGGTAGCCCCCTCTGCAGTCGGGAGATCCCAATCCAGGTGGTCTACGGGCAAGTGCGACTCGACGTCCGTCCGGGACACAAACACATCTCTACCAGCTCCGGACTCCTGAATGAAGCCTCTCATGGCATAAAAGACAGTAACAATCCCCTCCCGGCGTGGAGCTTGGTGGGTGGACTGGGCCTTCCAGGCTTCTGCTTTGGCCCGGATCTGCCGTTCTATCAGCATCTGCTGTTGGACCCTCCGCTCCTCTTCCGCAGCTTCCCACCGTGCAATCCAACTGTTCCTATACTCCTCCCAGGTGAGGGCCTCCACTTGTTCCCGACACGCTACCACCTCCCTCGGGAATCCCATCATATCCTCTCAGGGGTTCTCCCACCAACACCGCATCTTCTCCCCATGGGCATTCTCCCACCCTGCACTCCGCCATTCTCCTGCCACTTTTCTCTCTCCTTGTGTTGTGGGTTCTTTCTCCTTCTCCCTCCCTTCATGGGCATTTCTCCCCTGTGTCGTCATCAGCAGTCACGCACCTGATCGGGATCATACAGTCCTCCGGCTCGTCCTTCCAATTGTTGGAGCATGGAAGGTGTGTGGGAAATTTTTTGCGCCCGGTGCTGGCCTTGCCCATGATGAGGGGCCATGGCACGCCCCTCTGCCAGCACATGGTTTCAGTCTTTCAGGGCCGCCACTGCAGAGGCCCAAAAAGGGCTGTAAGGTGCACAAGACCCAGTTTTACCGAGTTGGTAGATCGTGTTAGTGACGCCAAGTTGAGTCGCCCACCAAGGCCCGACTCTGTGACCCTGGGTGAGTCAATAAAAAGCGGGGGGAAAACAATAAATTTGTCATGACGCCAAGCGTGGTGTGCAGTTATGGGTAGCCACCACTGCAGTCTGGACTTCTGGGGATGATATGACTAGCAGCAAGGAAGTTGAGCCCTCCACCGGTGGAGCTGATCCCCAGGGCAACCGTGAAGTCTTTGGGTAAGCAGGGGTGCACTGTTTGTAATCATTGTAATCACACACAGTCTCCTGTTGCCGGATCACCGAATAAGTCTATCACCTCCCTAGCGCAATAATTACAGTCTCAGACAGCGTAGAGCTTTACAGAGTTTTACTCTCTCTTTTCTCAACAGATGATACAGTTTACAACAGTTCAACAGCGGTTCCAGTGTGGTCTAAGCAGCCAGGATGGTTCGTTCGCATCACCCCCTTTCGTGTCTCTTTTGGGCCTTTTCGGTCTGTTCCACATGCTAGCTATGATCCAGCATTCACAGGCTTTCAGTGGGTGACCTACTGGGTCCCCTAGCCCTAGTACGATGGCCTTCTCTTCACTGCATTGAAGGTTGGGTCTGGGGACACAAAGACCCCACACCCCACCGGGGTTTGTGGTTGGCGCATACAGCGTCCTGGTCACTTCAGCACAGCCGGCACTCTGGTTACAGCCCAGTCCACCAGTGTCCTCACTAACTCGAGCACACCTGAACTCCTTCTTTCTCTGACCTTGGTCTGCAGCGTTAGACCCGGGCAAGTCTCATAGTGGCACAGGCCACCAGGTCCATGTCCTCTCAGTCCTGTCTGGTGGTGTTCTCGCCTCTCTTTTACTAACTGGCTTACAGGTGTCTCACAGCTCCCCCTTCGACTAACTAACTCTCTCTACTACTCGAACTTGGTGTTGTCTGTCCATTTTGTTTTGCTGTTACCTTCCCTTACCGGGTCCTTCTCTAACTTTCCACCCACTACCTGGCTCTTCCTGCTATCCCGTTGCTGGACAAAGAGTACCTAGACTTAGAGTCAGGAGTGTGTTGGGTGTGTGTGTGTGGTGAGACCAATTTACCAATCCTGGCTGATGCACCATCTAGTGGCGACCGGTCCTCAGGGGTGCCACTAGTGTGGTGCTTTAAACCTTAATCCCTTGCCCCAGTTTTATACCTATCTTCCAGTGGTTTCATCTTTTTTGGAGTCACTCCAGTCACTCAGTGCCATCTAGTGATCATTACTTCTGACTGTCCAAAAGTCAGAAATTATGTTTCAAGCTCTATATACAAGTCTATGAGGGCCAGAATAGGGCACTTATAGACTTGTATTGAATTTTGACCTCCAGCTAATTTCATGAAATACTGGAGCAGCCAGCACATCTCAGAGTGCCAGATACAAACAGGTGAGGCTGTGAAAGCATATTAATATGTCAGAAGGGGAGTATAACACTGTGGACAGGGAGTTAAGCTTCAAAACACCATTCCAGCTGTGAAATAAAAAAAAACCATTGGAGTGGTAATTTAAACTCCACAATAGGAGGGAACAGTGCATGATGTCTTGTACTGTTCAGTTGTAGCTAATTAAACATTTCATTTATGACTTAAATATATAGAAATAGTTATTTACCTGTACCAAGTCCTACCTTTATTTAGGAACAGTTTATTTCTTGACAATCACCATATTTGAGCAACTATGAGTGATAATACTAGCTAAAATTACGACATGACAACTTTGGCTCACATCACTAGCTACACAATTTTGAGTTAAAATATAATCATATTAGGAAACATACAAGTTATCAGATAGCCAACATAACAGGAATATATGAAAGAAAATCATAGTTTGTGGTATAGTGTGCATGTTTTTACCACATATTATAAATGTTGAAAGATTGATTGCAGTTGATTTGCTTGAATGACTATAGGTCATATTCACAGCCAGGTCTTATATGTTTTGTCTTTATGTTAGTTGTTGTAGAATGTCTTTTGACCTTAACGAAAGGCAACTGCAATAAAACATTGAAGAAAGCTGGATATGAACTTGATGTTACACCATTTTTCTTTGTTTTAACACATACCAGATAGTTGAGGTATTCATCAGTGGAATCTTCCCACTCTTTTGGCAGATATTACTAGACACACAGCATTTCTAATATTAATGTTATTGCCATTTAAATTGGTTTTGAAATGATTGTTTCCACTAACTTGAGCATGAACACTTTTACTGAGTATTAAATGTATGTAAAGTGTTAAA
>JARQOC010000003.1:214783885-214842082 GCA_033576535.1 Allobates femoralis
TTCCCATAGAGATACATAGCGGTGTTTCGGCAAATTTATGGCCGGGCCCCTGGTTCTATTTTCGGCTCTGGTCGGTCGTTCCACGGGGTCGGAGACTCGGAATGACCGCTTCGCGGCGATTGCTCGCGCATCAGCTACGGCTCGCAATGATTGCGAGCCATTGGTAAGGCGCGAGCAATGGCCGCGAAGCGAGTCTCTGGCCCCGTGGAACGACCGATCAGAGCCGAGCCCCATGGCCGAAAATAGAACCAGGGACCCGGCCATAAATTCGCCGAAACACCGCTATGTATCTCTATGCGAAGTGAGGCGCTATTCTGATTGGTCGCCGGCAGGACACAGCGACCAATCTTTCTATCTATCTCTCTATCTATCTATTTCTATCTATCTATCTATCTATTTATCTATCTATCTAAGTATCTATTTCTATCTATGTATCTATTTCTATCTATCTATCTATTTCTATCTATCTATCTATTTCTATCTATGTATCTATCTATCTATGTATCTATTTCTTTCTATCTATCTATCTATATCTATCTATCTATTTCTTTCTATCTATCTATGTATCTATTTCTTTCTATCTATCTATCTATCTATCTATCTTTCTATCTATCTATCTATATCTATATCTATATATATCTATCTATATCATTCTATATCTATCTATATCTATCTATGGCAAAGCGGCCATTGCGAGCCGTTGCAGGGGCTCCCGCCCCGGCAACGACCGACAAGCGCCGAGCCCCGTGTCCAAAAATAGAACCAAGGGCCCGGCCATAAATTCCTCTAAACACCGCTATGCATCCCTATGGGAAGTGAGGCGCTATGCTGATTTGTCAGCGCACCACACAGCGACCAATCAGCATAGCGCCTCACTTTCAGCGGTAAATTTGAAACTCAAAGTCGTCCATTATATCTCTATGGCAAGTGAGGCACTATTCTTATTGCTCGCTGTGTGCTGCCGGTGACCAATCATAATAGCGCCTCACTTTCCATAGACATATAATGGACGACTTTGAGTTTCACATTTACCGATGAAAGTGAGGCACTATTCTCATTGGTCGCCGGCAGCACACAGCGACCAATGAGAATAGCGCCTCACTTACAGCGGTAATTGTGAAACTCAAACTATTCCATGTATTTGAAGTATGGCGCCATACAGCGCGGCGCTCTTCTGATTGGTTGCCGCTTTCAGCGCGCCGAATAATCGGAATAGCGCCGGCCGCTATGCCGCCATATTTGAAATATACTGAGTAAACTATACACAGCTTCTAGAATCCCGATGCAATCGCATCGGGCTCACAGCTAGTATCTTTATATTGAATTTTCATACTGTAAATAATAGTTATGGGTCCACATAGAAAGGACCTTCTACATTGTTATGTATCTTATTTGATCTCTAGATAGGACTGAAGGTCAACGCATCTTGTATGTGGTATTACTCCTTAACCATTTTTTCTTAAGATGTTTTATTTTATCTTTGTTTGATTTTGTAAATACTGTCACAGCTCCTGTATCCTCAGTGAAGACCAGTGTGATCGAACTGGCAAGGATAGAGCTTAATCCCCTATTAAAGCATATTGATAGTCTGAGTTGACATCTCCCGTCTATCATTGTACAAATATTGTGTGCCAGGGTTTACTACATTATTGTATGTACCGAGGGGCGGCATTGGACATGGTGTGTAAGTTATGGCCCATCAGTCCCGCAGCATAGGGACAATTGACCCTGCATTATAGAAATCATGGATCCCCAGAGCAGAAGTTTTAATTGAGCACCCCCCCCAAAAAAAAACAATATTTGGCTAGGTCACATAGGTACATCTCTCACAACATTTTAGCCTTCACAAAGTAATTTTCCTACTGAGGCCCCTAGATTCCCCTTCCATTGCCCTTATAAAGTGTGATGCCAACAAAAGTTCTCCACAAACACTGTATGATCCCTCACAGTCCATTCCTCCACACGCACAGTATAATGACCCTACTGTACCTCCTTCAACTACCCTAGTACAGTATGATCCCAAACAATGAACCCCGCCCAGCCCTCCATGTAGTATAATGGACCTATGTACAGTATAATGGCCCCCAACACAGCCCTCAAATAGCTCTTCATAAAGTATAAAGGCTCCCTTGTAGCCATCCAAGTATTATCATGCCTTCCACAGAGCCCTCCAAATATTATAATGGCTTCCATGTAGTATAATTGGCTCCATATAATATAATGCACCCCCCATAGTATTACACATAGTATATTGCACCCCTAATTCCTCCATATATTATGCACCCCCATAGTCCTCCATATAATATAATGCACCCCCATAGTCCTCCATATAGTATAATGTACCCCCACAGTCGTTCATATAGTATAATGCACCCTCACAGTCCTCCATATAGTATAATGCACCTCCACAGTCATCCATATAGTATAATGCACCCCCACAGTTCTCTATATAGTATATTGCATCCCATAGTCCTCAATATAGTATAATGCAACCCTATAGTCCTCCATACTTCCATATAGTATAATGCACACCATAGTACTCCATATAGTAGTATAATGTACCCTAGTGATGGGCGAATCCTAAATTACTCGGACTCGCTTGACTCTACCGAGTCCGAGCCCGGGACTCGCTACTCGTTGCGAGTCTAGCGAGTCCAATGTTAATGAATGGGGAAGCGAATAATAGCGAGTAATGTGGATTTAAAAATCGCAGATGTGTGTCGGAAAGCGCTCGCATTGCCGTGTCGGAAGCCCCACTGGCAACTGTATTTTGCTGCTGTCTCCGAGGCCAACGTCGCATGTGTTGGAGGCGAGGCAAGCGACTTTCTGCAGCAAACCACATGCTTTGTGCAAACAGGAAATAAGCCGACTCGAGCTTCCTGGCTGGACGCGCATAAAGTCACAGCGAGGAAGCATGGCTCCTGTCGACACCCTGCAATTAATTGCTCTGGTGGAGGCTCGGCCCCTGCTTTGGCTGCCCACTGACCCTGCATATGGGGATAATGTCCAGCGGACTACGGCCTGGAGGGAGATCGCACAGAGCGTTTTCCCAACGTTTCATCGTTGTGGCCATGATGTGCAGAGCAATATGGGTGAGTTAAATGTGTTCACACGTTATATTGCATTTACCGTATATAGTCGTGTATAAGCCGACCCGTGTATAAGCCGACCCCCCTACTTTAGCCCCAAAAAAGTGGGAAACCATATTGACCGCCATTCTTGTATACAGCGGCTATCACTGTTAGACATCCCCCCAGCAGAGTATACAGCTCCACCTGCAGAGTATACAGGCCCCCCCAGTGTGTATATATGCCACCGATATTAGGGTATACAGCCCCCCCGTGGGTACACAGGTCCCCCAGCACTGGCTATACATGGCCCCCAGTGATTATACAGGGCCCTCATAGTAGGGTCTACAGCCCCCCCGTGGGTATACAAGACCACAGCAGTGGGTATACAGGGCCCCCGTGGGTATACAGGGCCCCCGTGGGCATACAGGGCCCCCATAGTAGGGTATACAGGGCCCTCAATGTGTTATAATGCGCCGTTGCATGGTTGCCTATATTTGGATGGGTTCACAATAGTACACTTAGTTTAAGGGCTGTTCCTCCTGGCTCTGAAGGCCAGGGGGTTGGGTGTATATAAATACCACTAATGAGCGGAGTCTGGTGCCCGCACTATTACATTCTCTATGCATTGACATGTGCCCTGCCCCATTTGTGATTGTGGCCACGTGAGCTCAATGTCCGTAATGCTGTTGATGATGTTCCACACTGTCGTTTCCATGTGCCTTGTATACACATTTCACACACAACATGATTAAAATGTTATTGTTGATTTGTACACATACTTTTAGTGTTTCAAATGTTAAAGAGGTCTAAACCCGGTTTGAAATCATTTCACAGTTGACCACATTATGAAGCGCTGGAGGAGCTGCCGCGACCAATTTAAGCGGCAACACCGGAGGATCCTGGAGGGGGGCCCGGAAGCTGGTCACGGGATAATATATTGCCACTATGAACGGCTGTCATTTCTGGAACCGGTGGCCCGTATGCCAAGGTATGTGTCTGCCGCACTGTTGTTTACTATTATTGTTATTATTATTTTTTAATATAGCGCCATTAGGTTCCATGGCACTTTACATGAGGATAAGGGTTAACGACAAAAAACAGTCCATGAAGACAATCAGGTCATACAGGTACAAGAGGAGAGGACCCTGTCCACGAGGGCACACAATGTACGTATGAAGCTCTATAATGAGTGTGCTGGTTTACATACCCACACAGGGGTTTGTTTCTGCCATGGTGCAACACAATTCTATCACCTTTGGCAATGATCCAGGACATACACATTTATAGTCACATTGTGACGTTTGGACAAATAAGCAATGTTCTGCAGGGTGGTCAGACACAATGTTCCGTGACCTCACAATTAGCTATTATTGTTGGCATGTTTGTGGAACAAAGCCATGTTCTTCCCTCCAATGGCCTCTAAGGTCTGTGGCCCTGTCTGGTTTGCCTGTCATAAGCCTCAGTTGTATCAGTTCCTAATGGCCTCGACTTGCATAAGGGCCACATACATCCCTACACATTTAGTTGTGGGTGTTTTTTTTCGGCAAAATAACGTTGCAAGGATATACCCCTTTTGCACTAAACTGTTTGTACACCATCCCAGATTGCTGACACATTCACACACATTTCAGAACATACCCTGTATCACTACAAATATGTGTGGTTCAGTTTTCCCATGGGTTTATTTGGGGCTGCAAGGTGATGGTGTAGATATTAGGGCCCACATGTGAATTGTACTTTTTTTGTCGTTAACTCATGGCCACATTACGAATCCTCCGGAAAACATAGCGTATTAATGCTGTATTAAATCAAACTAAAGAGGGCCATATTTTAAGTGCAACAGCCTTTTATGTCCAAGGTCCTTTAGGAAACCCGAGGTTTGTCCTTGCTGTTCCCGTTTTTTGGTTCGGCCCCGTTGGAGTAACTAAAACTGTCCATCTGTGCATACCACCTTGTTTGGCACCAACGATGTGTGACCTGCTGCTCAAAGACAACCCCATACTCTATGTCCATTACAGTCGTTTCAAATCCCAAGCCATCTGTTTGTTGTGTTTTATTTACCAAGACATTCCTGATTAGCATACATGGCAGCAACAAGGAGTGTAGGCCACTAACGGCAAATGCTCATGTGTCACCTATGCTGCAGGACTCCATTTCCTGTCTTGCTCACCTGCCCTATAGATCTGGGTTATGTGCATTGAGACCAAGGCCGTCCACACTGTGTGTTTTTGTGTCCATCTGATGGCAAAGAACCCTGAATAATGTGTTTGCCTCACAGTGTCAGGCTATAGCTTTGTCCACATAAAGTTTCCACTAAAAGTCAAAACATTAGTTGTGGCCACTAATATGTCTTCAAGTGACTACATAGCTGTCCTGCCTAAGTCATGGCACAGTGTAATAGTGCAGACTAATTTTAAAATTTGTAATGTAATGGCAAAAAATCGTGGAGCAACAGTACCCACACATACAATATAGTTTGAGGCATGAGCCAAAAATGTCATTAATTTATTTGCTGCAATTCCATCTTAAGGGCAACAATGAAAAGACACAGAATACACAGATACACTGAGTCAAAAAAGCGTGCACATGTTATGTTTGGCCTATGGTTTTGTTTCCAAAGGCAACCCATTCACCAAATGTTTTTTATATTTACCCACAGAGCTGCTCACTTTCGGAGGCGGCGTTGGAACCCGCCACCACAGCTGCCTGAGGAGGGGAGGGAGGCCCCTCAACCCCCACCAGATGAGGAGGAGGGAGTAGCACCACCACCACCACCGCCACCACCACCACCACCGCCGCCACCACCACCACCACCGCCACCACCACCACCACCACCACCACCACCGCCGCCACCACCACCACCACCTTTGGGGCCGCAGATACAAGAAGAGGAGGATGAAGGGCCACACCAGCGCCCTCCAGTGCCGACTGCCAGCAGCAGTGTGGGGAGTCACTGGAACCCAGCAGCCCTGCTCTGATCCCGGGGGCACCACAAGACCGCAGAGGACAGTGTAGTGCTGACTTTGCCCGCAGTCTCATACCGTTCTTGGATGACATTCCATTCGAGAGAAGACTGCGGGCATGGTCAGCAATACACATTGTCCTCGATGCGTGTAGGCCCCCAAACCATCCTGGGCAGGTGTTTGATTTTTTGGAGGAGTGGCGGCTCAGCAGATCTAACATCCTGGACAGGGCCACACCCCGGGACAGGTATGTTGCGACCCAGAGGTGGTGTCCAAGAATCAGTGGCCTACCAAGCCAAGGCCAACCGGCCCAGATGCCCCAGCCTACAGGCTTCCAACCACTGGGTGAGGTACTGCATGGGGCCCTGGACCTACTCAACGACCAGGGTGATGGTGCCACGGTACAGCCAAGGCCGGAGGATGCGGCAACCTTCCACCAGCTGTAGACCCCTTCTTTTTTTTTTGTTTATTTTTTGTTCCTGTGCATTGCACAATTTCTTTGTTATGTTATTATTTTTTTTTACTAAGTTTAAACCCCAAAAAAAAAAAAAAAAAAAAAAAAAAATTCTGACATCTTTGCCATTATGGCGAAATAATACCCAGTTGACAAAAACTGCTTTGTGTCTGTCTTTTTTGAGGGAATGGATGTGTAGGTTTTTTTTGTGGGTGGGCTTAAAGTCATCATCATTAGCAAGTACTTTACGGCCCGCATGGCGCATGAAGGCACCTTGGTTATTATGTGGAAAATCATGACTGCACATACAAATGTTGCTTACAAATAAATAGTGCCTGTGTTTGTGGGGGGGTGACTTAATGACTCGGTATGGCAACAACACTGGGAACACAGATGCGATAGGCTGGGACGTCTACTTGCAACAGAGCGCGTCTACGCGTTATCTCCGTAGCGTACAGTGGGACCCTTCGCCATGCTCCAGCAGGATCTTAGTACAAGCCACGTTTTCGATGCAGGCATAGGCCTGTTGCCACAAAAAATTAGCCCAAGGGGCGAGATCAACTCTATTTGGAAGTTGAGGAGGGCGCGTGGCCCATACTATTTGCTTGTCCTGTGAGCATAGTACAAGCAACGTATTCGATGCAGGTATAGGCTTGTAGCCTCAAAAAATTAGCCCAAGGGGCGAGATCAACTGTATTTGGAAGTTGAGGAGGGCGCGTGGCCCATACTATTTGCTTGTCCTGTGAGCATAGTACAAGCAACGTATTCGATGCAGGTATAGGCTTGTAGCCTCAAAAAATTAGCCCAAGGGGCGAGATCAACTCTATTTGGAAGTTGAGGAGGGCGCGTGGCCCATACTATTTGCTTGTCCTGAGAGCATAGTACAAGCAACGTATTCGATGCAGGTATAGGCTTGTTGCCACAAAAAATTAGCCCAAGGGGCGAGATCAACTCTATTTGGAAGTTGAGGAGGGCGCGTGGCCCATACTATTTGCTTGTCCTGTGAGCATAGTACAAGCAACGTATTCGATGCAGGTATAGGCTTGTAGCCTCAAAAAATTAGCCCAAGGGGCGAGATCAACTGTATTTGGAAGTTGAGGAGGGCGCGTGGCCCATACTATTTGCTTGTCCTGAGAGCATAGTACAAGCAACGTATTCGATGCAGGTATAGGCTTGTAGCCTCAAAAAATTAGCCCAAGGGGCGAGATCAACTCTATTTGGAAGTTGAGGAGGGCGCGTGGCCCATACTATTTGCTTGTCCTGTGAGCATAGTACAAGCAACGTATTCGATGCAGGTATAGGCTTGTAGCCTCAAAAAATTAGCCCAAGGGGCGAGATCAACTCTATTTGGAAGTTGAGGAGGGCGCGTGGCCCATACTATTTGCTTGTCCTGAGAGCATAGTACAAGCAACGTATTCGATGCAGGTATAGGCTTGTTGCCACAAAAAATTAGCCCAAGGGGCGAGATCAACTCTATTTGGAAGTTGAGGAGGGCGCGTGGCCCATACTATTTGCTTGTCCTGTGAGCATAGTACAAGCAACGTATTCGATGCAGGTATAGGCTTGTAGCCTCAAAAAATTAGCCCAAGGGGCGAGATCAACTCTATTTGGAAGTTGAGGAGGGCGCGTGGCCCATACTATTTGCTTGTCCTGAGAGCATAGTACAAGCAACGTATTCGATGCAGGTATAGGCTTGTTGCCACAAAAAATTAGCCCAAGGGGCGAGATCAACTCTATTTGGAAGTTGAGGAGGGCGCGTGGCCCATACTATTTGCTTGTCCTGTGAGCATAGTACAAGCAACGTATTCGATGCAGGTATAGGCTTGTAGCCTCAAAAAATTAGCCCAAGGGGCGAGATCAACTGTATTTGGAAGTTGAGGAGGGCGCGTGGCCCATACTATTTGCTTGTCCTGAGAGCATAGTACAAGCAACGTATTCGATGCAGGTATAGGCTTGTAGCCTCAAAAAATTAGCCCAAGGGGCGAGATCAACTGTATTTGGAAGTTGAGGAGGGCGCGTGGCCCATACTATTTGCTTGTCCTGAGAGCATAGTACAAGCAACGTATTCGATGCAGGTATAGGCTTGTAGCCTCAAAAAATTAGCCCAAGGGGCGAGATCAACTCTATTTGGAAGTTGAGGAGGGCGCGTGGCCCATACTATTTGCTTGTCCTGTGAGCATAGTACAAGCAACGTATTCGATGCAGGTATAGGCTTGTAGCCTCAAAAAATTAGCCCAAGGGGCGAGATCAACATTTTTAAAATTTATGCAAGGCACTTGAGCCAAACTATATGTTTTATTTCAGTTTGAGAAATGCCCACAATGCAGGCATAGGCTTGTTGCCTTAAAAAATTCAGCCAAGAGACTGTTTTGGATTGTCTGACATAATTCAACGGTCAAAAAACATCACAAGTGCATGCATTATTAAAGTAACATTACTGACACTGATTGTGTAGTTTTGTTGTCATGCAGCAAGTGTAGCAGGAACATTATTTATCCAATCTTCTTAGCAGAGGACATTGTTTATCCTTTGTGTAAGAAGAGGACATAATGTTTAAACCGCACTGAGCCAAACGTAACAAATTTGAAAATGTCCCTCTAGGTTTGGGTACTCTCGTCTGAAGGGGTTAAGAACTTTGATGATATCCAGTCCTTGTTAAACTTAATGAGAGTGAGTCTGTCGGCATTTTCTGTAGTCAGCCGTGACCTTCTATCAGTGACAATTCCCCCAGCGGCACTAAAAACACGCTCTGATGTCACACTAGCAGCTGGGCAGGCCAGCAACTCCAAGGCATACAAAGACAGCTCAGTCCAAGCGTGAAGCTTGGAAACCCAGTAATTAAAGGGTACAGTGGGTCGGTTAAGAAGCTGGTAGTGTCACACACATACTCGTTCAACATGTTTGACAATGTTTGTCTCCTAGACAAGGGGACCGTAGGCACAATCCGTTGCAGATTGGAAGGTCTGTTGAACATCGCCCAGTTGGTGGACATCTTACCACCACCTCTTCTTGACAATGTGGCAGTTTGTGTTCGAACCAAAGGCTGCTGTGGCAAAGAGCTGCTTGTTCGTGGTATAGCGGAGTCAGATGGTGAAATTGACATTAAATTGTCAACCACCACACTTTTGAAATAATCCATCGTTAAGCCCCTTGGTGACTGCAACAGCAGCGATGGAAACTTGTCTTTGTAGCGTGGGTCAAGGAATGTTGACAACCAGTAGAGGTCGCTGTCATAGATGTTAATGACGCGTGGATCCTGGGACAGACATTGAGACATGAAGTCAGACATGTGTGCTAGGCTACAAAGACTCATGTCTTCTGTGTCACCAGACTGATGAACAATAGGCATCATGGTCTCAAAATCGGTCTCCACCTCCTGCTCTTCAGCCCACCCATGCTGTACCGACATAAAACTGGGGTTGGGAGTTCCATCAGGGTGCACCTCAGTACCATGGAGAAATAAATCGTCTTCATCTTCCTCATCACTGTTTTGTTCTGCAGCCAATGTTGCCGGCTGAAATTGGCTTTGCTGGCTCTGATCCTGGATGTTAAAATGTGGATCCATAGCCCTCTGCTGTGCCCTCAATGATTCTGTTTTAAGATTCAGGAGAGAATCTGTAAGCAAACACAGCATGGGGATGGTGAGACTAATAATGGACTCATCACCGCTGACCAGTTTTGTGCAGTAATCGAAGTTCTCTAGAACCTCGCAAAGGTCAGCGATCCAGACCCACTCCATCGTACCAATGTGTCTTGTATTACTTCCTGGGTGACGGGCATGTTGCAGCTGATATTCCGCTATAGCCCTCTGCTGCTCATTGAACCTAGCCAACATATGGAATGTAGAATTCCATCGTGTGGGCATGTCGCAAATTAATCTGTGTTTGGGCAAATTAAATTGCTGTTGAAGGGCAGATAGATTTGCAAGTGCCGTTGATGAATGTCGGAAATGTCCGCAATTTCTACGCACCTTCTCTAGTAGATCAGATAACTCTGGGTAATTTTTCAAGAATTTCTGAACTACAAGATTCAGTACGTGAGCCATGCAAGGCACGTGTTGAAGTTTACCGAGCTTTATTGCTGCAACAAGGTTTCGTCCGTTATCACTGACAACAAGACCTGGTTGTAGTTGCAGTGGGGCCAGCCACTCATCTGTCTGTTGTTTAACACCTTTCCACAGCTCGTTTGCAGTGTGAGGTGTGTCACCTAGACAGATGAGCTTAAGAAGAGCCTGTTGTCGCCTGGCTGATGCAGTACTGCAAAGCTCCCAACTTTGACGTGATGTGGCGGACAAATCAGCAGTGGTCAAGGAAGTTGAAGACGCACATTGTGTTGTAGAAGTATATGAGGACGCGGACACCCGGAATGATGCTGTGCCCGCTATTCGTGGAGTTGGTAGGATCGCAGATATTCCACTATTACACTTTGGGACACTCTCGACAAGGTTGATCCAGTGAGCTGTCAGGGATATGTATCTGCCCTGTCCACAAGTACTTGTCCAGGTATCAGTTGTCAGGTGAACTTTTCCGCTCACAGCATTTGTCAGTGCACGCTTCAAGTTGTTAACCACGTCCAGATGTAGCGCGGGTATGGCAGTACGTGAAAAAAAATTGCGACTGGGGACAGTGTATCGTGGTGCTGCCACAGCCAACAACTCCCTAAAAGCCTCAGTATCAACAAGCCTAAATGGCAGCATTTCTACAGCTAACAGCTTAGAAATTTGCGCTGTCATTTGTCGAGAAAAAGGGTGTGTGGATGGGTGCTTCCGCTGCCTCTCATACAGCTGTGGAACAGACAACTGGACATTTGGCGCAGACTCACAAGTCACTTGACTACTGTCATATCTCTGGTCTAACGCAGCTTGTGGTGAGATCGTATGAGTAGGAGCTGCTGCATGAACAGTAGATGGTGAAGGACGATTCTGAAGTGGCATAACGGTGTTGAGGTCAGAAGGCCCTGATGTCGAACCCTGATGGGCCAACCACTGACTTGGGTGCTTAAGAGTCATGTGTTTTCGCATACTGCTCGTGCTCAAGTTTACTTTGCCCTGGCCTCTGCTCAGCCTGGCATAGCAGATGTTACATATAACCACATTTGGTACTGATGGGCTATCTTTGAAAAATTTCCAGACAATGGATGTTCGTCCTTTAGGTTGTGGTGTAGGAACTGAAGGATGAGTCTGGCCAACACAAACTGTAGACACATTTTGGCCAACTGTTCTTAAAGTTGGGGCAACAGTTGGTACAGTTTGTGCAACAGTTGACACAATTTGGGCTACTGTTGTCACAGCTTGGATTCGGGATAAAGGAGTAAGCCTGGGTGCTTTAGGCGGTGGTAAATAACCACTTTCCTCCTCCTGGCTGCTCTGTTGGCTCTGCATGTCAAGTGTCCAGGTTGGATCAGTGGTCTCATCATCCACCCCCTCCTCCTCAAAGTCATCTGGATAACGTGACTGGTCAGGCTGGCCAGATGAGATGTGTGTCTCATCATCATCATCATCCTCCACCTCCTGAGACGGTCTATGGCTTTGTTGAAAGGGACGTTCTTCAGGACGAGGTGAATCCAAACTTTGTCCATAGATGGAATGTACGTCTGGTTCAAGTATCTGTTCAGGCAGTGACAAAGAAAGGTCCGGTTGTCTGAATGGCTGATAAGAACCAAATAAATCTTCCGAATGCCCAAGTTCACGGTCTAAATTTTCCTCCGTCTGGCGATGGCTTGAGGAAATAGGAAGATTTTGTGGATTAGATGACCCCGCTTTGTCAGTAGCGGCACTTGAATATGGTGTCAAGGATGATTGTGTGCTGCCAGAACCCGTGGTTGAGGTCTTGTCAGCCATCCAAGATGTTATTTGGTCTTGATCTTCCGGCCTCAAGACACGTTTCGGTTGAGTACTGGGAAATTTAGACAGCAGGAAGGTGGATCGATCAATCCTTGTCTGTCTACTTCTACCAGTGCCTTGTTGTTCACGACTGCTAGGGCCCCGACCTCGTCCCTGTCCCTTTGCAGACTGGTTTTTGGGAATCTGGTGTTTTTGGGACATTGTTGACAAATGCACAGCCACCGAGATGGAGTTAGGTGTTGATGCAGGCGTCACTTACTGGCGGGTTAAGTGTGTGCTACCACTTGGCAGTGAAGCACTACACTATTCCCTGAAAAAATTAGAAAGTGCGCACAGCCACCGAGATGGAGTTTGGTGTTGCTGCAGGCGTCACTTACTGGCGGGTTAAGTGTGTGCTACCACTTGGCAGTGAAGCACTACACTATTCCCTGAAAAAATTAGAAAGTGCGCACAGCCACCGAGATGGAGTTTGGTGTAGCTGCAGGCGTCACTTACTGGCGGGTTAAGTGTGTGCTACCACTTGGCAGTGAAGCACTACACTATTCCCTGAAAAAATTAGAAAGTGCGCACAGCCACCGAGATGGAGTTTGGTGTTGCTGCAGGCGTCACTTACTGGCGGGTTAAGTGTGTGCTACCACTTGACAGTGAAGCACTACACTATTCCCTGAAAAAATTAGAAAGTGCGCACAGCCACCGAGATGGAGTTTGGTGTTGCTGCAGGCGTCACTTACTGGCGGGTTAAGTGTGTGCTACCACTTGGCAGTGAAGCACTACACTATTCCCTGAAAAAATTAGAAAGTGCGCACAGCCACCGAGATGGAGTTTGGTGTTGCTGCAGGCGTCACTTACTGGCGGGTTAAGTGTGTGCTACCACTTGGCAGTGAAGCACTACACTATTCCCTGAAAAAATTAGAAAGTGCGCACAGCCACCGAGATGGAGTTTGGTGTTGCTGCAGGCGTCACTTACTGGCGGGTTAAGTGTGTGCTACCACTTGACAGTGAAGCACTACACTATTCCCTGAAAAAATTAGAAAGTGCGCACAGCCACCGAGATGGAGTTTGGTGTTGCTGCAGGCGTCACTTACTGGCGGGTTAAGTGTGTGCTACCACTTGGCAGTGAAGCACTACACTATTCCCTGAAAAAATTAGAAAGTGCGCACAGCCACCGAGATGGAGTTTGGTGTTGCTGCAGGCGTCACTTACTGGCGGGTTAAGTGTGTGCTACCACTTGACAGTGAAGCACTACACTATTCCCTGAAAAAATTAGAAAGTGCGCACAGCCACCGAGATGGAGTTTGGTGTTGCTGCAGGCGTCACTTACTGGCGGGTTAAGTGTGTGCTACCACTTGGCAGTGAAGCACTACACTATTCCCTGAAAAAATTAGAAAGTGCGCACAGCCACCGAGATGGAGTTTGGTGTTGCTGCAGGCGTCACTTACTGGCGGGTTAAGTGTGTGCTACCACTTGACAGTGAAGCACTACACTATTCCCTGAAAAAATTAGAAAGTGCGCACAGCCACCGAGATGGAGTTTGGTGTTGCTGCAGGCGTCACTTACTGGCGGGTTAAGTGTGTGCTACCACTTGGCAGTGAAGCACTACACTATTCCCTGAAAAAATTAGAAAGTGCGCACAGCCACCGAGATGGAGTTTGGTGTTGCTGCAGGCGTCACTTACTGGCGGGTTAAGTGTGTGCTACCACTTGGCAGTGAAGCACTACACTATTCCCTGAAAAAATTAGAAAGTGCGCACAGCCACCGAGATGGAGTTTGGTGTTGCTGCAGGCGTCACTTACTGGCGGGTTAAGTGTGTGCTACCACTTGACAGTGAAGCACTACACTATTCCCTGAAAAAATTAGAAAGTGCGCACAGCCACCGAGATGGAGTTTGGTGTTGCTGCAGGCGTCACTTACTGGCGGGTTAAGTGTGTGCTACCACTTGGCAGTGAAGCACTACACTATTCCCTGAAAAAATTAGAAAGTGCGCACAGCCACCGAGATGGAGTTTGGTGTTGCTGCAGGCGTCACTTACTGGCGGGTTAAGTGTGTGCTACCACTTGACAGTGAAGCACTACACTATTCCCTGAAAAAATTAGAAAGTGCGCACAGCCACCGAGATGGAGTTTGGTGTTGCTGCAGGCGTCACTTACTGGCGGGTTAAGTGTGTGCTACCACTTGACAGTGAAGCACTACACTATTCCCTGAAAAAATTAGAAAGTGCGCACAGCCACCGAGATGGAGTTTGGTGTTGCTGCAGGCGTCACTTACTGGCGGGTTAAGTGTGTGCTACCACTTGGCAGTGAAGCACTACACTATTCCCTGAAAAAATTAGAAAGTGCGCACAGCCACCGAGATGGAGTTTGGTGTTGCTGCAGGCGTCACTTACTGGCGGGTTAAGTGTGTGCTACCACTTGGCAGTGAAGCACTACACTATTCCCTGAAAAAATTAGAAAGTGCGCACAGCCACCGAGATGGAGTTTGGTGTTGCTGCAGGCGTCACTTACTGGCGGGTTAAGTGTGTGCTACCACTTGGCAGTGAAGCACTACACTATTCCCTGAAAAAATTAGAAAGTGCGCACAGCCACCGAGATGGAGTTTGGTGTTGCTGCAGGCGTCACTTACTGGCGGGTTAAGTGTGTGCTAACACTTGGCAGTGAAGCAGCACACTATTCCCTGAAAAAAATTATTAAGTGCGCACAATTAGTCGCAGAAGTAGGTGGCGTACGTGCTATTTGCAGCTAGGAGAGCAGCAACGCACTGTTCTGCCACAGACAAAATAACGCTGAAGGGGTTTTTAGGACCCAAAATCTATCAGCTGGCAAAAAATTGTAAATAGTACCTCAGCTAAGCCTCTCACTTCAGCTATTAGAACAGCTGAGTGAGTAAGCGAAGCTATGAGGTCGCTCCTGTGAACACTATAAAGGCTGCAGCTCCCTGCTTCCCTGCCTGCCTAAAGTGTCACAGTACACAGTACTCCTCTGTCCTCCTGCTAGCTCTCACAAGAGCTGTTTGGGGTTAATATAAGGAATCTTGAAGTTCCCTACACTCACTGACAATCCCTATGATCTGCTCCAGAATCTACCTCACCCTGTTCTAGCTCAGATCTTCAGAGAAATGTGCTCAAAATGGCGGTGGCAAGGCTTATATACAGCCTTGCCTGTCATCGATGACATAGCCATCACGATGGACAGAAGCCAATCATAGTAATGCCACAAGAAGAGGGCTGTGGCATTACTGAATAAGATTGGCTAACATCCTTGTCCATCTTCACAAGTTTGTCTGACCTAACACGCTAGGCTGTCTCGGAAGATTTGTCGGAACATAACAGATTCTGTATTCGCGAGTCCCGAATACAGAATACAGGACTCGGATTCGTAGACTCGCTAGGATTCGCTAGGAGTCGCTACGACTCGCTCGGAATCGCTACTTACAGCGGGTATCCGTGAAGCGGTGCCATTCTCTAAACGATTTGGGGAGATTCAAGCTACATAGCGATGTGATAGAGCGAGTCTCGCTAGTAAAACTAGGATTCCCATTTAATTGCATTGGACTCGCTACTTTGCGAGTCCTCGCTGGGAAACTCGCCGAGTAGCGAGTCCTGCGAGTCCCTTACTACTCGCCGAGTAACGAGTCCTAGCGAGTAGATTCGCCCATCACTAATGTACCCCCATAGTCCTCCATATAGTATAATGCATCCCTATAGCCTTCCTTATAGTAAAATACACCTCCCATAGTCCTCCATATAGTATAATGGGCCCCCATTGTCCTCCTATATTATATTGCATATTACATAGTTTCCCATCAGTGTACTCACTTATGAAAAAAAAAAGTAAACCTCTCTTCTTGCTGCTCCAGTCTCCTCAGCATCTGCTCTGCCACTCTGCACGTCTCAGTACATTGGCGCTCAGTGATGACATCATTGTGCCCCGCCGTGCTGAGCTGCAGAGAGCGTAAAGCGGCAGCTGGGACTCGGGAGAAGAATGCTGCCGGCAGAGGCGACCGGGAATATAGGAGCAGGAGCAGCATCCATGAGGAGCTACTACTGGTACACACACCTTGCATGCACATAGCTCCGCATGCCCCGTACATACATGGCTCTGCTCCATACACCTCTTACACACACGGCTCTGCTCAGTTCACCTTGTACACACACGTGGCTCCACTCAGTACACCTTGTACACACGCTGCTCCACTCAGTACAACCTCGTACCCACGCAGCTCCGCTCCGAACATCTCTTACCCACTCGGCTCCGCTATGTACACCTCGTACACACACGGCTCCACTCCATACACCTCGTACACACTCGGCTCTGCTCTGTACACCTCATTCTCATATGGCTCTGCTCCGTACACCTCATACACACTCGGCTCTGCTCCATACACCTCGTACACACAAGGCTCCCTCCCGTAAACCTCACACACACACGGCTCCGCTCCATACACGTAAAACACACTTGGCTCTACTCCATCCACACTGTAAATCCCTCCTGACCCCACACATAAACTTTACCTCATCCACTTCTTCACCTCTTCACTTCATCCTGCACGGTGCTGGCAGGCATTGCATACATGGAGGAGCTGATCATGTGATCCCTGATTCCTCCCCTTCATCAACATCATCACAGATCCTGTAAGCACAGGTCTTGTGCGGCTCTACAGGTGGGCTCACACTGCATGGGGGGGGCATAACGCAGTGGCGGCCAAGACTACAGGAGAGGGATCGGCATCTGCAGGGAGCCGCGCTACAACCAGGGGCGCCTGCGGATGCCGCCCCCTGTCTACTAGTGTGGCACCCTGCTCACACAGGTAGCCACAGCCTTCCCTACCGCACAGCTGGGTTTCCACAGCAAGTACCTACTACATTCAACACCTGCCACCCCGGCACAGTAGGGAGAGCTATACCCACTGACTTTTGGTGAGGTCCCCTATAAATACTGCTGGTGGGGGAGGAGTAAGCCAGAGTGTGCAGACGCTAGGAGAGCTGCGAAGATGTCCTGGTGGTCGGTGCTGCGGTTAGGCCCGTACCAGTGACCCGGAGTGGCCCTTCTACGCTCAGCCAAGCCAAGGAGTGGGGACAGAAGCCAAGGAGCAGAGCCAAAGGAGTGAGGAACTGGTGGAGGTTTGCCCAAGAAGTACCGGACTTCGGGGGTCCACACCTGCAGGATTAAGTCAAGACTGCAGAAAACCCCATTACACCGTGGAGACTTTAGTCACCCGGTCCCTCTGCACACCCAGAAAGAGAGAGCCAGACACTGCAGTGAGGCGTCACAAAGCAGTGGTCAGAGAGGGTAACCCGTGGACCGCACAGGAGGAGGGAGAGAGGACCAGAGGAAGTAAGGAGGCTAGTCTGGCTGCATGCAGACAGGGCTTCAGTAACTGCAGAGAAGCTGAGGAGGCCTTATACCCACTTGCTGTGGAAGCTCACTGTGCACCTGGTCACCAAACAGTGCCCTGGACGCCTTTACCTGCCAATACCACCAGTGAAAAGGTAAAAGAGACTTACTACAGTGTGTATGCGTTATTCCTCTCCATTCCCGGTGCCCATATAGACTGCTCCCCCACTCCCTACCCTGACCTCAAGCTCCACTCCAAGCTGCTCCCTTCACACTATGCTACCTCGGAGGACCAGCTCCACCTGTAGGGAGCTTTGCCAACTCTGCCGCAATATCATCGACCTCCGGAGGACTGTGGCGGCGCTGTTGACCCTTCATCAGGTACTACAGGTGGCGTCACATGACAAACTATAATCCATATAATATACTATAATCTATAAACCAAGGCCACGGGCTCAGGCGCTGCCACCCATGACAATCCCGTGAAAATAGCCACCGAGCCTGATACCCGAGTACCCCAGGGCCTGGAGCTCCACACTAGCAGGGCTTGCCACCTGAGGCAGAAACTTCAAGTCGCCTCATAGATACTGTGCCTTGCCAGAACTGATCAACTGTTAGGGTACCTTTACACACCGCAACCACGGTGATAAATTCTTAGGGCGATATATCGCCCTGGAACCATTGCCGCCAGATTGCCTCCCAATTGCGGCGTGTAATTTGGGAATTTGGCCGCAATATGTCGCCTCGCCACGGTCGCC
The DNA here is from genome assembly GCA_033576535.1 of Allobates femoralis. NCBI lineage: Eukaryota > Metazoa > Chordata > Amphibia > Anura > Aromobatidae > Allobates > Allobates femoralis. The sequence goes on from JARQOC010000003.1 coordinate 214,802,304, forward strand.
TGATTTCAGAGCATGCAATTCTTCAACTTCTCTTTATTAGTTTATTTGGCGTCCCAAAGATCGCAGTAAAGGTACCGTCACATGATGCAACATCGCTGCGATGTTGCAAGCGATTTCATGTGAGTGTGCATATTTTTGGCAGTCTTCCAAGACCACTTTGGAGATGTCACACGTAGAAATCTCGTGTGCAACCTCCGACAATCCAGCGATTCTGAAATCACCTGAAAAACACCAGAAGTGATGTTGCAGTTCCTGATCACTGCGTCACACAGCACAACCACATCAGCGATGTGGACGTCTGTTTGACACAGGCGAGGAGATAGGCGTTCCAGAGTGTGTTCATCCGCCCCCCTACCACTCCGATTGGTCGACCCAACTGCGTTCCCATTCGTCAACCTTGTCTGGCAAGATGGCCACTACATTACGCATTTGCCCTTTCTACCATCTCGCCATCCAACACTCGTGTCATGTGTTGAGGCTTCTGTAAGACACTTCAGCATCGCCAAAGTGTCACACAGGAATCCTTGTGTGGTGATGTGTGGATTAAACTATGTATGGTTATGTGTACGGGTGTTGTTGAAGTCAGTAAACAACACACAACAGTATGGACATATGTGTATGGATATTGACGCAGCATGGATGAACTATGTGTGTGCAGACATGTTTGTGTGTGGCTATTGATGTCTACATATATTCTCTACGCCGAGGAGATTTGAAGGTCCACAAATGATGCACCCGCACAGTGTGCTGAGCCTTTACTGGACGACACGGCGTCACCAACAAAAAACCACAGGGTGACGCTCGTGCGTACGGCATGCCCGACATACATGATGGAGTCATTATTCAGGGGTGTCATGTGGGTTGTGGTTTCTATATGGTCAACATGTTGTTTTGGACAGTCGAGCCACCATCATCATGCATTGGACATGAACACATATATATATATATATATATATATATATATATATATATATATATATATAAAAATAAAAAACTTCCAAGCAGCAAACCTTTTTGGGTGCAGAGCAGCTGGCTTACTTCACAGCCTAGCATACATACGTGTAAAAAGTTTCACTGCAGCACTCCACAAAGAAAATCTGTAGTCCTTTATTTCTGGCTTCTGTTAAGTAACAGGCAGGAGATGGCCACGTATCGGGCACACACGCCCTTTGTCAAGCAATCACATGTTAACATCGTCAGCCTTATATACAGTCTACTAGATTGGATAACACATAACATTAATCTTAAATTATTCATAAATTTTCTTTGTGGAGTGCTGCAGTGAAACTTTTTACACGTATGTATGCTAGGCTGTGAAGTAAGCCAGCTGCTCTGCACCCAAAAAGGTTTGCTGCTTGGAAGTTTTTTATTTTTATCTATTTGTTTGAGCTTTGCAAACCATTTAATTAATATGGAGGCAGGAGGAAATTTATACACCTTAGAGGACGAAGAGAGGATATTACAGGGTATAGAAGAGAATGTTGATTTTTTGAGTATACCTTCTATTAACAACTTAAAAAGAAAATATGAAAATGGGAGGAAGCAAATGGTTTCAATGGAAATGCACCTTATAATGCTCGGACAATACTATAAAAATAAACGTGTCCCGAGGGGATTAAGATCCACTATCCGACCCACTTTGTTTATGGATAATCCACAATACTGTGAGAAGTTTAAAACAGTAACTGATAAATTTGCTATGGATGTTATGTTAATTAACATGGAATACCTGCAAGAGGAGTTAGCAAAAACAGCACAAGAAAATAATGAGATGGAAACAGAAATCAAAGGCTTGTTGAAGCAAGAGGAATTTTCTAAATTTAAAGAGACAGTACACACAAAATTAGAAAAAATGAAAAAAGAATTGTAGGAAACAAAACGACAGAAATGGGCAAGAGATACAGAAGATTATAAAAGTGGTTTTGTATACAATTGGCAAAATATCAAACAAGCCAAATGGGATAAAAAAGGTGGTTATGGACCAAAAAGACTTGAATCATTTAAATGTACTACTGTATATAAACCTTGTTTTCCCAACAGACAAAAACGATCCAACAGGAGAAGAAGAGGAGGGAGCCGCTGGAGTAGGACCAAGAAAGCAAAGGATCAAACGACAGAACCAGAAACAATACAAAAGGAGAGATCAAGCTTAGTGGTGAATATTTCTAATAAAAATGTATCAGTTGCACAGAATAGGTTATTGGATAAAGGTTTAAATTATAATATAGCTTGTCATGTGGATTGGTTCAATATTGATGTAGACATGTATAGACTTTTTAGGAACATCTAATAAAAAAATTGGTTCAGTAAAAAATAGATGGAGCAAAAATTAAAACTAGTGAAATAGCACTTAATGATTTGAGATTAAGGAAAAGAAGTGATTTTATACCAAAAGAGTCTAGCACGGCCATAGAGACATTCATCACATTGGTTAAGAAGGAAATAGCAGAATTAAAAATAAATTCATGTGCTCAATTAAAAAAACCTAATATAACTACGCAAGAGTGTGAAGCATTGAAGGAACTGGTCCATGACGACGACCTCATCATCAAACCGGCAGATAAGGGTGGTGCAGTCGTCGTCATGGACCGTTCCCAATATATACAAGAAGCAAAAAGACAGTTAAATGACACAGAGCTTTATAAAAAATTAGGTAAAGACCCGAAATTCGACATCCAGAATATGTTAAAAAATTTATTGGGTAAGGCAGTAAAAGGAGGAATAATAGATCAAGACACCTTTGACTATCTTATAGTCAAATACCCTAAAACGCCAGTTTTGTATTTAGTTCCCAAGATCCACAAATCTATAAAAGATCCTCCAGGGCGACCCATAGTCGCAGGGATCGACTCAGTTTTCAATAATGTAGGGATTTTTTTGGAACGCATTTTATCCCCTTTATCGACCAAGGCCCAATCGTATGTAAGAGACACGGGACACTTTTTAGAAAAAATAGCAGGTCTAAAAATACAAAAAGATGACATACTGGTGTCGTTCGACGTAACAGCTTTATACACCTCAATACAACATGGAATAGGAATTGAGGCTGTTAGGAAGAAATTAAAAACCACGTGTTATACTGTCGAATGCCAAGAATTGTTAATTAACTTGCTGGAAATTTGCTTGAGAGAAAATTATTTTTTATTTGAAGACACGTATTACAAACAACAAGTCGGGACCGCCATGGGTGCACATATGGCGTGTTCTTACGCCAATATTACGATGATGGTTATTGAAGAAGAACAGATTTATAAGTGTAAATACTTTAAGAATGTCATAAAATGGAGCAGATATATTGACGACACTTTTTTAGTTTGGAGAGGCCCCATAGAACAGTTAGAAGAGTTCCACAATTTTTTGAATAAAGTAGATCAAACTATAAAATTTACAAAAGTGTACTCATCACAAGAGATACAATTTTTGGATGTCAATATAGAGATAAAAAACAATAAATTGACAACCAAATTACATGTAAAAACTACAGATCGCAATAAGCTATTACATTTTAAAAGTAACCACCCGCCTCAAACTATAAAAGCCATACCATTAGGTCAGATGACGAGAGTACAGAGAATAGTGAGTGAAGAAGATGAAAAAGAAAGAACTAGAAGGATTAATAGCTAAATTTGAGGAAAGAGGATATCCGAAAAATCTTCTTTTGCAACAAAGAAAAAAAGTTCAATCAAAAACAAAAAAACAAAAAGATAAAACCATAAGTAGGATCCCTTTAATAATGGAGTACGGGGAGGAATCGGTTGAAATAGAAAAAATTATTAAAAAACATTGGATAGGGTTAACAAATGCCCACCCGGAAGTACAGGAGTTCAAACTCCCACCTATAATAGCTTATAGAAAGGGGAACACATTAAAAAAACAACTAACAAGGGCAGATATAGGTAGTGCAAAAAAATCAAAACAAACAACTATCACTGGAAAAAAGAGAGTAGGTTGTTTCCCATGTATAGGGTGTTTGGCATGTCAACAGATTTTAAAGGGTGACCACTTTATACATCATGTAACAGGGGTTAGATATGAAATTAAACAGTTTGTTACTTGTTCATCTAACCATGTTATATATTTACTAGAAAGCCCTTGCAAACTATATTATGTTGGCGAAACTACGTTAGAGTTAAAAATACACCTTACACAGCATAGATATAGTATTCGTCAACAAGTGAAAGGATTACCTGTCTCTAAACATTGGATGGAAAAAGAACATGAGGAAAGCGATTTAAAATGGAGAATAATAGATACAGTGCCTGTTTCACGTAGAGGAGGGGATAGGGAGAAATTATTGAAAGAAAAAGAATTAAAATGGATAAAGGAATTAAATACGCTGAGACCATTCAGTTTAAATGTTGATTATAAATTAAAATTTTTGTTATAAATAGAAGTGTGATATATATGAAAAACATTCATCCCTGTACATGGTTCTGCTTTGTAGTCTGATATGATGTATAATTTTAATCACATTTTTCACGTTACGCACATTTAGTTTACACGGATAAAAACATTTTTTTGCACAAGTATAATTCTTTTTTTCTCCTCTCTGGTCTCTACATTAGGAAGAACTAAGAAAAGAAAAGAACTTAAAACGTTTGAGCATCTGACACAGTGAAATCCTTAGATTATTTTTTTATTTTGTTTGATATTTTTTGACATTTTTTGATAATTTAATTAATATTTGGTTTGTCAAACCACCATTGTCTTCAGTGCAAAGCCATTGTTTGGAATAAACAAAAGAAAGATATTCTGTTTTAGACACTGAAAGTATTGTCTCAAATGAGGAGATAAAGAATAATATAAAATAAAAACAGAAATTTTGGCAGTAACTCTCCTATTGGTCTTTTGTGCCCCGTAGTATGAATGGTATTGCCCTACATGACCTCCATGGTGGAGAGACTTGGTCTAATACCAAGGAGCTCCAGGAGGGGTCTGACTGTGCTTTAGCCCTTTAATCAGGGTGAAAGACGAGTGAAGGGTTAAAAAGAATGGTTGTAGCGGTGAGCACATCGACTTAGGATGTTTAGCACCGGGCCGGTGCAACAAAATTACGCCATGATAAGAGCATTAATACCCCTCCCTGTGAGAGACTAGTAGAGCATATAGCTCACCAAGAAATAATCGCACCATCTTAAGTGCGATCCGCCGCTGGTTTAAGTTATTTAGCAGCGACGGACGCGAGAGCAGTGTTAACAGAAGTTAAAGTTGCCGCGCATGCGCGGGATCAGCCTAGTCATCGCGAGATGACGGCACGAGCCTGTAACCATAGCAAAAGTAAACTGGGAAAAGTGCATGCCCAGCAGCTAATTCCGCAACGCCGAGATGAGACATGCGGATCGCTCACAATGGCGCTGCACTGTAAGTAAATATGAGTGAGTTAGATATAAAGTACATTACCTAATTATAATACAATTAATGGATTTCATTGTAGTAGAAGGCTTATAGGATATCCAGAATAGAAGGGACCAATGATAGGAGGAAATAATATAAAATATATACCACACATATGAGCACAAAGCAAATCATAGCAAGATAAAAGCATTGTAAATCACTAATTTATGAATAATTTAAGATTAATGTTATGTGTTATCCAATCTAGTAGACTGTATATAAGGCTGAGGATGTTAACATGTGATTGCTTGACAAAGGGCGTGTGTGCCCGATACGTGGCCATCTCCTGCCTGTTACTTAACAGAAGCCAGAAATAAAGGACTACAGATTTTCTTTGTGGAGTGCTGCAGTGAAACTTTTTACACGTATATATATATATACATATATATATATATATACTAGATGGCGGCCCGATTCTAAAGAATCGGGTAGTCTAGAATCGAAATATAGTTTATTTATTAAGAGTTAATAATAATACAATTATTCCATGATATCTTTCCATCAACTACATATGTTTGTATGGTCGATATTATTTTTGGAAAATTGAATTATTATGTTGTAAGGGTCTTGGCACACAAAGTGGTTAATACTTGTTACACAGTATATAGCTTGATTTTAAAATCAATATTGATATTCTGCGTATTCGCCAGTTTGTGTGAGCCCATCAACCAGTCAAGGTGCTATTACATCTGATGGGTCACTAATGTAACTAATCCCTATATATTAACACTGAGAGATGTTTTACAGCAGCATTTTTCTGTTATTAGTAGAAAGTGGTAATGTAAAAACAAAAATTTCCACAATTGCCACCTAAGGGCCTACGTGCGACACACTTGCAGCAAGTGTCATGCAATGTATATGGAACTTATGGTTAACCTGCTGTAAATGTGGCAAACATGGCTTCAGCAGGTGCACCAAATGCAGCCACTAAAAAAACATCGGTTAGTGGAATTTTTGCGGCCAAAACTGCTGTGACCATGTGTGCTGCACCTACCGCAAGTGAACCACAAATTGTATATATATTGCATGCAACTTACGGCAAGTGTGCCGTAGGTCAGCCCTTAGGCAGCAAGTGCGAGAAATTATTATTTTTCCACTTAAACTTCCATAAATAACGGAAAAATGCTGCTGTAAACGCAAAATCTCTCTTTTTATACCTATCTATTTCCCTATCTATCTAAGTTTACAGAACACACCTGAAGATGGAGATGTGTGTGAACAGCCGTCCCACCCGTCTCTTAGCTGTTCACAAAAACCTCACCCTGTTTAAAAACAAAATTAAATCTCTCAGCAGCTATAGTGCTGGAGCTTCAAATACAGGTTCTTATCACCAAATGAAGGCATTTAGATGATACACATTTAACATCTTGTAATTAATGTGTGTTCCACTTTCATATAAAAATTTGTATTGAGATATCATATTTCTAAATTTATGTAGATATGATATCAAGTTACTAACCGTAAATAGAGCTAGCATTACAGATGTACGTAAAGTGCTATTAAATTCATAGCACTATAAAAAAAAATAATTAATATGCTAATGACTACATATGTTATATACGTATTTCCTACATAAGTACTTAAAATCTATATCTATATGACTACACTATTTTTTTAGTATTTTAAATATTTATTGACTATATTTCTATGGCTACACTAATTTTTTTTTTTGTTTTGTTTTTTTTCCTTATCTATATATACCTATTTCCTATAGGTCTATATGTTCTTAAAAAAACATAATAATCCAAAAAATAGAGAAGTAACTTTAAAGTAAAATATTTTTGTAGACTACATTCTGTGTGAAGACTTTGGTACTATCAGGCAATAATTGTCCTTGAAGTTATGTATTAACCACTTTAACTCTCACATTGCAGCGTTGCTTCACCCTGGAAAAAGCAACATACAATTGACCATGGGCAAAAAGCAGTTTCGGTAGATTAATACCAACTCGATGGAGGGTCTGGCCTTGAGATTTATTTATGGTCATGGCAAATGCGGGCTTGATGGGAAATTGTCTCCGTCTTAACTTAAAAGGTAATCCAGTCTCTGATGGACACAAATCAATGCTTGGAATGAATACCACATTTCCTGCTGCTGAGCCACTAATGACTTTTGCCTGTATGAAATTGGCATGTAAGGCAGTGACAATGAGGCGCGTACCATTGCAGAGACCTTTTTTCGTGTTCACATTACGTAGTAACATGACAATGGTGCCAATTTTAAGTTTGAGCCGATGTGAAGGCATTCCAGTTGGTGTTAGGGAATTCAAAAGCTCAAGTGGGTATTGATCCAGGTCATCAGCTTCATCAGGATCGATGGAATCATCACTGATATATTCTGTATAGTCACCTATCAATAAATCCATGACTTGAGAATTGACTTTTTCCAGGTCCTCATTTTTTGGACATAAAATTGCATGAGAAGCAGCTGTATTTATGCTTTCCCTGTCATTTACATTAATACAAAGATGTTGTCCAAAAATGTCAATTATTAAAGAACCAGTGCATATCATGTCTGGAGGAATTTCAATAACATCATCTCCAAGGTTATCTTCATTAGATAGTTCACCATTTCCCAGTCGAAGCAACCAACTGCTGTAGTCAGGATCAATGGAGCGCATGTTGTTAATAAGTGGCAGGCGAGTAAAATGTTGCCAGTGTTGTGAGTATTTTAAACAGCTCTCTACAACATCAGTTCTTGTCCCATGAGGGATGACAAGAAGACATTGTCTATTGTCGCCTCCAAAAACAATGACTTTACCTCCAAAGGGTGTTTTTTCTTTGTGAGCTAAATTTGTTGTCAAGACATCACGTAAAACTCTATCAATGACATGCAGTGCATATTTGGATAGCATTGTGCACTCATCAATAATAAAAAGTTTAGTGCAGTGCTAATCTTTTGCTGCATCGGTATCATTCTTAATCCTGGAAACAGAGGTTTCATTCACAGGAATTGGAATACCATAAAGAGAATGAATGGTTCGTCCACCTTGTAGCAAGTTGGCGGCAATTCCAGTAGTGGCAGCAGGTGACACAATGTTTCCTTGTCCTCTTAGCTGATGTAGGAGTAGGTGATATAGGTACTTTTTTCCGCTGCCACCAGGACCATCAAGGAAAAAACACTTTGGTGTAGAATTAGTGTCTTCTAAAGCTTGAGTGATAGCATTCAAAGCAAAAAGTTGGTCCTCATTTAGAGTAGCTTTCATTTCAGCAGATGTTGCTAACTCATAATCTTTATCATACTGTGGGAGGAGGTGTTTTTTGACTGGACGTGGCAAATTAAAATCAGTATAAGTTTTGCCATGAGCTTTAAGAACATGTTGGACATCTGTCACAGCATAGCCTTCACAATTGACACACTCCAGAGTGTCGAGTGGTATGCATGGCAGTAGTCTTCTACAAAGTATTTCTTAAATTCATCCCATAAGTCCCGAGGTTTAGCTGGAGGACCAAAAATACAAATGTAGGCAAACATGTCACGTAACTGTGCTGGCATGTTGAGAATACTAGCATCAAGTAATGTATTTCTCCACAGACTATCATCAAATAGTAAGCCAAGGGCTAATGCCGCGTCTTTGATGCTTTGATGTGTGACTCCGTGTACAGTTTTTATGCTGTCAAAACTGGTTGCACCTTTGACATGTAACAATAACAATCTTAAATAGTAGCGTTCTTGGTCTTTCACACTGACAGTATACATTCGTCCAATCACAGAACCACCTGCTCACTTTCTTACTTCCCAAGAACCTTCTTTCCAAACATAGTTCTCTGGAATTTCACGGTATAAATACTGATGAGCATGCTGGTCATTTTCATTAAGCTCAAAGTAGGCCATGAGTGTAGAATTTCGATGGAGCTTTTGTTTGATGTTTCCAATAGAGTCATCCTCATGAAAATAGAGTGGCTGAGAATGCGGTAGATGTACAGCAAGGCGAATAATGCTATGAGATTGTTTATGCATGGGATATGCGTATATTCGCCAAGCTGCCTCCGGTGCACTGACATATCTTGAGTCCCATGAATTGGTGTGTTTCATCATGTTGGATATTAGTCTGGGAGATTTCAAGATTGGCTTTATCATGTCCTTTGTAGACGTATTTAAATAAATATTTCACAGCCTGAATGGAACCACAAACTTCGACATTAATATGGCACTTGTATTTTAATAGCAGGAATGGATTATATGGAACCACCCACGAATTGTCAATCATGCGAGAATGGTGTTGAAAAGATGGGCCAAATTGTCTGCGATAAGTAGGATAGGCATCCTTAGCTATGATGGTTTTTGTTTGCAAATCTTTAGGGAAACCTTTGGTACACTTCCCCAGATCCAGGCAGGGAGAATTTGGGTTGTGTTCTCCACACGGACCATGAATCATATGTTGATGAACAATTGTATGGTGCTGAGGGAAGTGGGTAGGATTAGGAATTTCAGCCCACACTGTATTGTCTACGTCGTCCTCAGTCCTTAATTTGGAGTTGCTATCCAGAATGATTAAAATGTGAGCATGTGGTAGGCCACGTCTTTGAAATTCAATGACATGAACCATAGCGCACACTTTTCCAAACAATCCCTTGTTAATATCTCTTAAAAGAGCATCCAGCTTAATTTTGAAAACACGTGCAACTAAATCTGGTCTGTATTCCACACGCTGCCATGGTTGTAAATTAGCAGTTATTTCACTCCATTTTGGATTACAGGTCATGGTTATAAAGAGATCAGGCCGACCATATTTTGTGACAATTGACATGGCATCTTGGTACCGCTGCTGCATGTTTCTAGGACTACCTTCAAATGAGGATGGTAAAATCACAGTTTTTCCAATGGGGATTCCCTTCTCAATAGATTTTTAAGCAGATGTTCTTGTAGAACGCAATAATCCTCCACTTTGAGATCCTTTTCATGTTTGCGGATGTAATGGAGTCAATTGGCTTCAATTTTCACATAAGCATCGACGAAATATTGCTGAGTGAGTTTTCCACCATTGAGGAGTGGATTGAAGTCATTTCTGACAGACAGCATATAGCAGTAATATTGTAGTCGTGTAATCCTACGTGGATTTTGTCCTTGGTGCTTAAGTCCATCATGCCATCCTTGGTCTCCATGAGGGAAAAATAAAGGATATAATAAGGCATCTAAATTACTGTGGAGGATGCTTACTTGTTGCGTTTTGGGAGCTAAAGGGTTGTTAGGGTCAGGTTTGAGATGAATTAATATGTCGCGATTAAATGGTGGCTCTTCATCATCATTTTCAAAGACAACGGCGACTTCATTCACAGGATTATTATAGCATCTTGGATCTTGCGTGCAATCTTGTTTCAGGGCCATGGTTATATTTGGCATGACAGTGTTATTTTGTAAAGCTTTAATCTGTTGTTCATGTTTCACATCTCTTAACATCTTGTACGCAGTTACAAATGGATTGACAGTGTCTAAAAGAGTTGCAATAAGACTCATCAGAGTGGGATGACATTTTTGATTTTCTTTACATTGCAAGCATTGTTCTGTAGCAATAGCAGTGTCCAAAATATAAAGTTGGGCATACGAAGGAACTTGATCTTCAGAGGGATGTAGTGTTCCAGTGCGGTGGTATATTTGTCCATGTATGTGGAAACAATATGGGCCATGTCCAGGTGGTGGTGAAATATTTGCACCCATAGAGGCGAAAGCAAATGAACTGTTAATGCTGCGTATGTTATCCATGAAATTTTTACTAAATGGACTTTCTCCTTTCATTAAAAGTGTCAAGACGTCTGGATATTGTGGTATTGGTATACGGACTTTGGCCTTATGACAACAAAGGGTAAAACTTTTATCTGATGGTATTTCATCCCCAAAATGTAGGGCGTTACAATGTTGACACAAATAGTTCATAGGACCACAGGCGTGTTCTTGAATAATACTGTCATCTTGAGTGACAGCTTAAGGCAGTAGAGGGCGAGGCATTGTTAAAGGGGCATTAGAACGTTTGTGTAGAGCCACGTATATTAACCGTCGGACAGGTATAGGCTCCTGAAGGTGTGATGAATCTTCATTTGAGGTAGTAGGTTTATTTTGATGGTGTAAATGGCGGGCAGCAGCAGCTTTTTGTAAGCGATTTGTGTGCGACTTAGGAGACTCATTAGTGACACGTGTGTGAAAGGCAGTGTTAACTTTGTTCAGGCGACAGCGTTTAGCTTTTGAAGTCTCAGCATCACAGTATTTGCGCTTACGTTTAGTGTGTGAAGCTGGTCCAGTATCTGCAGTGTGAGCACCTTGAGTAACTGTGCACATTGAAGTGTTATTGTGGTCCAAAAGCATGACTGTGGAAGAAGGGGGGGGTATTTTTTTTGCGGCGTTCACGTGCTGCGGCAGCTTGTTGTTGTAAACGTATGGCTTTGTGCTCAGGAGCCTCATTGGCGATACGTGTATTAAAAGCTGCCTTAACGGTGTCCAGGCGATTGCGTGTCTGTTGTTCAGTTTCGTTAGCACGCTGTTGTCGTTCACACGCTCCAGCGGTGGCTTTTTTGTCCTTGTCATTCTGATTGTTATTATTGGAGCTCATGTTGGCGTGGCCAAATTACCATACATGTACGGGTTACTGACAGGAGGGTAATAAGAGTCAGCAGGCATTAGGAGTAACCAAGAGAGTAATAAGGCGTAGTTATTTTTCAGAAAGATAGAGCAAGTAATAGGCAGTATATAGTATTAATACATAGGATTAGTCCTTTAATGTCAATGCAGTGCCTAATAGTAGGCAGGAAGTAATATTGGTGATGAAGGGGTTAATCTTAGTTGGTGGTATTGGTACAGAATAGGTGAATAGCAGGCACTCAGTTTGAGAAGCAAATTAGTACAGTTAATGGAGTGTCTGTATATAGCACCTTAAAGAAGGTGAAATAGTCAATATCCCAGACAGGGTTAATAGGGAGTCAGTGAAATATAGCAGTTCAAAGTTGTAATTTCACAGGGGTGCTCTGGGTGTTACTAACAGGCTGATACTATGCTTCACATGCACAGCAGTGACTGAGCCCTTAGGCAGCCTTGTGTCTGAATGCCACCGGTCGCTTCCTTGACAGTATGGCTGGTCGCTGGTGCCACAACCACCCCCTAACTGTGGGTTGCAAATGATCGTGCACCGGTATAATGACACTTGGTTTGCCTTCCAGGGGAGCTGACAATCTGCTGCTGAATGAAATGGATATTTACCTGCCAGTTTTTTGGTGAGTTTTTCTGTGCTGATTTTAATGTCCTCTTTCGGTGAATCTAGTTTATTAAATATACATATGTCGCAAACATATGAGATAGGACTCGTGGGACGTGAGGGACCGTGACGAGGGTCCACGAGCTTACGTTATTTTGGCCAAAATATCCAACTAAATCCTCACATTTTTCATCTTTAAAGTTTAGGTTTTTTTTTTTCATCTGCAGTTCAGGTTTCACCCTCTTGGGGCATAAGTCACTGGTGAGGCATTTAATCAGTACGGACCGGCCCACCTGCTCTGGGTGTTACTAACAGGCCGAGTTCTGATACTATGCTTCACATGCACAGGAGTGACTGAGCCCTTAGGCAGCCTTGTGTCTGAATGCCACCGGTCGCTTCCTTGACAGTATGGCTGGTCACTGGTGCCACAACCGCCCCCTAACTGTGGGTTGCAAGGGATCGTGCACCGGTTAAACAATTAACCAACATGCAATGACCTATTGAATCCAGTTAACTCTCAACTCTCCGTTGCCAATTGTATACAGGTTAATGTAATGTTGTTATATCTTCTGCAGGTGTTTGTTGTCTTCCCTGTTTGCTTCTTCTGCCTAGTAACAGTGATGTAAGATAGAGAAGGAGTAGTGATGGGCGAATCCTAAATTACTCGGAATCGCTTGACTCTAGCGAGTCCGAGCACAGGAATCGCTTGACTCTAGCGAGTCCGAGCACAGGACTCGCTACTCGTTGCGAGTCTAGCGAGTCCAATGTTAATGAATGGGGAAGCGAGTAATAGCGAGTAGTGTGAGATTTACAAATCGCAGATGTGTCTCGGAAGCTTCAGCCTGAAGCAATCCTAGTTTTGTCATTTATTTGCATTGGACTCGTTTACTTTGCAACTGTAATCGCTGGGAAACTCGCACAGATAAGAGTCCTGTCTTCTCTGTGTGCTGGCTGCCAGCTCCAGGGTCCTAGAGCCCACCTGCTGCCTGATGTAGCAGAGCTGAGATTATTCTCAGTCTGCTCATTCCCTGTGTACAGACATGAATGTCTGTGCACAGAGATGATGTAGCAAAGCTGAGATTGTTCTCAGTCTGCTCATTCCCTGTGCATATACATCTATATCTATGCACAGGGATGAGCAGAGAGGACATCGCGTTTTGGACTGCGTCGGACGGAAGAGGATTTTTTTAATTAAAGATGGAGTCTCTAATGGCTTTTTTTTTTATTTCTAATAAAAACATTTCTCTGTGTTGTGTTTTTTTAAAACAATTTAATAGAAATTCATGGCGGTCATGTCTAATATTGGCGTGACCGCCATAAATTTCGGGCTTAGGGCCAGCTGATAATACAAAGCTGGCCCTAACCTCTATTACCCAGCGTGCCACCGCTACCAGGGCCGCTGGAAGAGCGGGGTTCAGCGCCAGAGGATGGCGCTTCAATGAACGCGCCATCTTCTGGGGCAGCTGCGGGCTGCAATTTGCAGCGGGGGGTGCCCAGAAAGCTTGGGCATCCTGCGCTGCGGATTCCAGCCCCCAGCTGCTTAGCTGTACCTGGCTAGACATAGAAATTGCGCGGAGCCCCACGCATTTTTTTGACTCAGACTCCGAGACGACTCCGACTCCGAGACGACTCCGACTCCGACTCGACTCCGAGACGACTCCGACTCCGAGACGACTCCGACTCCGACTCGACTCCGACTCCGACTCCGAGACGACTCCGACTCCGAGACGACTCCGACTCCGAGACGACTCCGACTCCGACTCCGAGACGACTCCGACTCCGAGACGACTCCGACTCCGACTCGACTCCGAGACGACTCTGACTCCGAGACGACTCCGACTCCGAGACGACTCCGACTCCGAGGCGACTCCGACTCCGAGGCGACTCCGACTCCGAGGCGACTCCGACTCTGAGGCGACTCCGACTCTGAGGAGACTCCGACTCCGAGACGACTCCGACTCCGAGGCGACTCCGACTCTGAGGCGACTCTGACTCTGAGGTGACTCCGACTCTGAGGCGACTCCGACTCTGAGACTCCGACTCTGAGACTCTGACTCTGAGACTCTGACTCTGAAATTCATTAAATAATAAAAAAAATGCGTGGGGCTCCGCGCAATTTCTATGTCTAGCCAGGTACAGCTAAGCAGCTGGGGGCTAGAATCCGCAGCGCAGGGATGCCCAAGCTTTCTGGGCACCCCCCGCTGCAAATTGCAGCCCGCAGCCGCCCCAGAAGATGGCGCATTCATTGAAGCGCCATCCTCTGGCGCTGAACCCCACTCTTCCAGCGGCCCTGGTGGCAGTGGCACGCTGGGTAATAAAGGGGTTAATACCAGCTTTGTTATACAAGCTGGTATTAAGCCCGAGATTCTTAATGTCAGGCCACGTTTGACCCAGCCACTAAGAATCTCCAATAAAGGGTTAAAAAAACACAACACAGAGAAAATGTTTTATTTGAAATAAAAAAAAAAGCCATTAGGGACTCCATCTTTAATTAAAAAAATCCTCTTCTGTCCGACGTAGTCCAAAACGCGATGTCCTCTCTGCTACATCCCCTGTGCATAAATATAGATGTCTATGCACAAGGAATGAGCAGACTGAGAACAATCTCAGCTCTGCTACATCATGTCTGTGAGCAGGCAGGTTCTAGGACCCTGGAGCTGCACAGAGAAGACAGCTGGACTCGGCTCGCAAAGAAACAGCAGTTACTTTGCGAGTTTCCCTGCTATCACTGGCACAGTAGCCGAGTCTAATGCAAACAAAGGCAATCCTAGTTTTGTCAGCGTTTCTGACAAAACTAGGATTGATATTGATTTGCATTGGACTCGTGCGAGTAATCACTGGGAAACTCGCAGAGTACCGAGTCCTGCGAGTCCCTTACTACTCGCCGAGTAACGAGTCCTAGCGAGTAGATTCGCCCATCCCTAAGAAGGAGCTGTGGCAGGAAAAGGGGAGCTGGGAAAGGGAAGAGAAGTCATTAAAGTATGGCCGTTCGACTGAGCAGTTCAGCGTATCTGTGTGTGCTTCTGGATTCATCGTCATCTGCACTACAACACTACAGTTAACACTGCAAGGGTCAACCCGATTTGGTTGATAACAGAGAGAAAATAGCAACACTGAATTAAACTACATAGTAAAAACTATGTATACATGTAAAATATTACAATATAAAATTTATGAAAGGAACAGCAACTATATATAAAAAACAAGGAAAATTAACAGTTTATAAAAACTTCAAACACATATTCCCATTTTTTTTTATCTTACCTTATATATGTGTACAAATTAATTTGAGACAATTTAATGAGTACTACTGCTCATATATTATTAATTGCACTTAATATGTTAACTTATTAAAAAATAGATGGAAATCAATATCTAACATATCACTCGATACATTCTTCAATTCTATATTATGAATGATGTTAGTTAATTAATGATATTTTCAAGTCAGAGGTTCAGGCCCTCTGGGGATAGTGTTCCTAGCTTGAAGATCCAATAATTTTCATGGTTTACCAACCTTTTATATCTATCATGCACCGTATCCCTTAAATGATCAATAATCATAAGATGCAGATTCTTTGGATCTTTCTGATGCTAAGGAGAAGTGCTTTGACACGTTATGTAACAAATATCCATTTTTGATGTTTATTTAGCCTAACATGCATAATTTGTATTGTGCGACCTACATACTGTAGGCTGCATGTACCCTCATACAAATATATCACATATGAGTTGTGACAATCTGTCTGGCATTTAATCCAAAATGTCTCCCCTGTGGTGTGTGAACTGAAAGTTTTTATTCCATTATTAAGGTTCCCACTTCAAAGACATTTTGGTGTTCTACATTTGAAGCACCCATCCCCTGTTCCTTGGTTAATATTTTTATAATTTTTAACTAAAGATGTGGGGCTAGTTGCTGTCAAATGTTTCAGATCTTGGCTTCTCTATATTATCCTTGGTTTGGTAGCTGCTTGTTCAAAATTGGATCATTGGATATAATGAACGAATACTTCTGTGAGGCCCCTTTCATACTGGTGTTTATTTTAAAATGCGGCAGATCCGGCAGATTTACCGCATCTGCCGCATAACGGCCACACTTGCAGCACACTTGTGGCAAGTGCGGTTTTGCCAGTTGCGGCAGATGCAGCAGTTGCGGCCGCGAAAAAAAATGCTGCTGACCGCAAGCCCCATAGAAAATGCATGGGGCTTGCTGGATCGGTGCCGCAAGTGTGGCTGTTAGGTGGCAGATGCGGTATATCTGCCGGATCTGCCGCATTTTAAAATAAACGCCAGTGTGAAAGTAGCCTTAGAATGCTGAAATGTAATTCTAATATTAAGTTTAACACTGTCAATGTAAATCTCCTGCAGTAACTTAGTTCGGTCACTGGAGGTCATTAGTGAACACGAGTAGAAAGATCTGGAACCAGGAAGTCATTTTTAGTTAGTCTCCTGAGGTAAATTGACAGACACAGATGTCTGAGGAGATCCTACACAGAAAAGAAGACGTTTCGGCTGTTCTGAGAGGCTCGTGGATCTGTAGAAGTACGTGCCTGGCTTGAACAGTGTTAGAATTATTCAAGGGCTTGATCTACACTGTGTGCTTAAAGATAAGCTGTGTTCTGTGAGTACATAATATTGACCGGTAAATATAGGGATAGTCAGAGAGGGTGAGTTAGCCAGAAACTACAAAGGACTATTTTGTATGTACTCTTGAGGAGAGACCGACCAGGCTTGGTCTATACAAGATATTTAATAGTGAGACTTGCATGACGACTTGTGAGACGCAAAGAGAAGCATAATTTATACACTGTGATCGGGCTGTTGGGGCCTATATCTTTGTTGCAAAGTTTGAATTTGTTATCCTTTTGGCACCTATAAAGAGAGTTAATGTACTACTATTTTCGAAGTCCGTGTCATTCATAGCAGCACTGTATTCCTTACACACAAACGAGTGGCGTCCCAGTCATTATACTTCTTCAATAGATTATTGAGGGTAACTTTAGATTGGCTGAATGTTGTGATGAGACTATATTCAGCACTTAATGATTTAGTAGTTTCACTTTTAGCCACAGTACAGGGTCTAGCGGGAATCCCTTTATTGTTTGTAGTTTCCAAACATTTTCCTTGGGATAGAGATTTGACTATTTTATATGCATCACTTAATAATTTATCAGGATATTCTTTTTCCCTGAATCTCATCTACAAAGTTCTAGATTCATTAATAAAGTCCACATCTCTACTGCATTTTTTTCTAATCCTCCAATACTGTCCATAGGGTATATTATGCACCCAGGCTGCAAGATGACTGCTGTCATATGCAAGATAGCTATTCACATCCACAACCTTGAAATGGGTGGAGGTGCTTATCTTTCCATCTGGTTCTTTTTGAATCAGGATGTCAAGGAACTGAATTCATTCTTTTATTCATTACTCACATCTTATCACCTTGTTAAAGGACTCACTCCTTCCCCCAGAATGATTAAATTTTTTGTACTTTAGATGTGATTTCCTTATACTCCAATATTATGTATACTTTGGGTTTAGAGGCTATTGATTACTATCTATGTTCAGATACTTTTATCCTATTGGAACAGAAAAGGTACATTAGGGTCTTTGCCCCTCTGACACGGCACCCTGAAACCATAACAGCAAAATCCACACTGCATTAAGACACTCCTTCCCTTCTGAACATTGTTGTCATGCTGACTATCGCTAAACAGAGATCTGGGGTGCCTGATCTACCCCTCAAGCTAGGAAGCCCTGAACTATCCCTATCTCAGGGGTATTCCTGATGGTGGAGAGGCATATGTCTCCTTTCCTGGCGCTGATACTGTCCAGCCCTGAACTCCCACTTTAGGCACATAAGGGCTCTCCAAAAGCACAATGGAATCGGCTAATTTTTGCAGCCAATTTTGTGTATGAAAAATCAAATATTACTCCATCTCTTACCAGCTCTCTAATGCATCCCATCAGTAGTTTTTCATCACATATGAGGTATTTGCACAACAAATTTTTGGGTCTATTTTTCAACTGTTACCTTTGCAAAAATGTAAAATATGGGGCTAAAGTAACATTTTTATATGAAAAATTAAAATTTTCATTTTTCCTATCCATGCTGCTTTAGTTTATGTGGGGCACGTGAAGAGTTAATATACTTCTCGAATGTGGTTTTGAGCAATTTGAGGGGTTTAGTTTTTAGAATGTTGTCACTTTGGGGTATTTCCTGTTTTATAGGCCTGTCAAAGTTACTTTAAATATCATGTGGTCCCTAAAAAGAATGGTTTTGTAAAATTTGTTGGAAAAATTAGAAATCGCTGATAATATTTTAAACCTTCTAAGTTCCTAAAAAAACTCTATTTAAAAAATGTTGCTAATGTAAAGTAGACATGTGGCAAATGTTATTTGTTAACTATTTTATTTGACTGTTATTTAAGAGCATACAAATTCAATTAATTTTAAACATTTTTGCAAAATTCTGATAATTTCAAAATAATCGCAAAAAAGTCATCCTAAATGTACCACTAACAATAAGTACAATATATTAGGAAAAAACAATCTATGAATCACTGGGGTCCATTGAAGAGTTCCAGATTTATTACGTCATAAAGTGACACTGGTCAGAATTGAAAAAAAATGGCCTGTTCAGGAAGGTGAAAACCAGGCTCGGGGGTGAAGGGGTTAACATTAGGCTATTACCTTTTTTGACTCTTAGGGCCCATTCACATGCTGGGTTGGTGGTGCAGATCTTTGACTTCCAAAATCTGCACCTAGTCTCACAAATCTGCACCAAACACATGGGTGTTGGCACGGTGCGTTTTCATGTGCTACCGATATAGTGCCTTTTGCCATTGACTTTTCTATGACTTTTTGTGGACAAATGTGCAACTTATCTGCGTGAGGAATTGGCATGCTCCTTATTTTCTGCATTAAAATATCCAGCGTATCTGCAGCAGAAAAAACAACTCACCATGCGGACAGGACTTCTCAAATCCCATAGACTTTGTTGGGATCTGCACCAAATACATACCAAATTTGGAAAAACAATACATATCGCGCGAATGAGTCCTTAAATGTATACTTCCCAAATATGACGAATTTATATTTTCATAGATGACCAAAATATCTCATGTTATGAGATTTCAAAATATAACTTACTATATATGTAGATCTTAGAGCTTAGGACACCATAACATTCCACAATAGTTATCATGCTACACATTCCCATTAACTCTGTTCCTTTGGATAGCATAACTTTCATGATAACATCCTTTCATTTCCTTCACAGACAGGACAGACATTAAGGATGCTCTTGAAACATATAGCCAATTACTATGATGTTCTCCAGATACAAATCAGCCAGTTATTCTCTGCTAAGTGCATCTATTTCCAAGCCACAAAGAGATGGGTGCCAAAGGTTATATGCACAAATAAAAATATACAAATAGGGAAATCTTGCATCCTAATATTCTCTTATTACTTATTAAAGAGACTTCAGTGCATTTACATATGTAATGCATTTCTATATAATGATGCTTTCGTGTTACTTTTAATTAACCCGCACACCAGAAAACTACATTCACTATAAATTTATGCTGAGAACTTACAATCCTTCACCTTGTCAAACAAACCTACTTCACCACCCTGATCTCCTCACTATCCAGCAACCCGAAAAAACTCTGACACCTTTCATTCTCTCCTCAGTCCTAAAGTGCAGGCTCCTATCACTCACCTCTGTGCTGATGATCTGGCTTCCTACTTCACAGAGAAAATAGAAAACATCCGTCCGAAAATCAACTCCCAACTTCAAATTTCTGTTACCCCTACCTCTCCCCACATTTCCTCCATCTCACTCTCCACGTTCGACCCAGTGACAGAAGAAGAATTCTCCAGGCTCCTCTCTTCCTCTCGTTCCATTACATGCACTGTTGACCCCATTCCCTCACACCTACTCCAGGTTCTCTCTCCGGTGGTCACCACTCACCTAACCAAAATCTTCAATCTCTCCCTCTCTTCTGGCATCTCCCCCTCCTCTTTCAAACACTCTATCATTACTCCATTATTAAAGAAAATGTCTCTTGACCCATCTTGCACAAACAACTACAGACTAATCTCCAATCTCCCCTTTATCTCTAAACTCCTGGAGCACCTGGTCTACTCCCAACTTCCTCATTACCTCTCCACTCACTGTCTTCTAGAACCATTACAGTCTTGTTTCCACCCCCTATATTCTACAGAAACTGCTCACACCAAAGTGACCAATGACATTCTAACTGTAAAATATAATGGTGACCACTCTCTGCTTCTTCTTCTTCTGCTTCTTCACAGTGCATCACCTCCCTACATATCCTCCCTCATCTCTGTCTATCAACCCACCCATTCTCTTTGCTCTGGAAGTGACTTTAGACTCACTTCTGCATTAATCCGAACCTCACACTCCCGACTCCAAGATTTCTCCCGGGCTGCACCAATTCTCTGGATTGCACTACCCCAATAAATTAGGCGTATCCACAACTTACATAGTTTCAGGCGATCCCTAAAACCACATCTTTTTAGGGCGGCCTATCATGATCCCTAGTCAAAGTCATCTAGATATAGCCTATCCACTTCACCAGTCTCAAGTGGACCACAAATAATGGTTGGTGGCCGCTTACACTGCTCCTAACGGTTCCCTATCTCCTCAAGTTGACAATACCATCATTGCAAATAAGCACTTGTATTTTGTGTCACCCTCACTTCATTGTTAGATTGTATTATGAGCAGGGCTGTCATTATTTTGCTCTAATTATTGTATTGTATTGTGCTTTGTGTTATATTGTATTGTTTTTTCTAATAACTGTTTCTTATGATCTTTTAAACATGAACTTTGAATTATGAAGCGCTGCGGAATATGTTGGCGCTATATAAATAAAGATTATTATTATTAATAATTAATTAAACTAGTAGAGTATTCTAAAAAGTTTGATACTATTTGGATTCTTTATAGCAAACATTTTATAAGATAGCATTCTATTAGATTAGATCACTTTACAGAATGATTGTAGCTGGTGATGAGCGGACCCAAACTGTAAAGTTTGGGGTCCGTATCGAACACCTAGTGTTCGGGCATGGACTCTGAACATGGACTTCCGTGAGAAGTCTGTATTATTATTTTAGTTTGGCTGGGGGGCTGTAAAACTAAGTAAAATGGTAATTAAAACGGCAGTATTATACTTACCAAGGACCATGTGTTTGTACTTCCAGTCCACTCGTTAACTTCCTGATTATTCACTGCACTCTGCCTCTAACAGCCAATTAGAGATGCCCACTCTCTGTGACAGCAACTGTTATTGGCTGTTGCACCCACGCCCATTGTGCTGGTGTCTGTGATTGGTTGACATTGGCAACAAACCTGCCACCATAGGGTTGTAAAAATAATTTAAAAAATACTATGTAGGACTTCACCATATATTTGATTCTCAGTGCAGATAAAGTGGACAGCTATGGGCTGCCACCCCTATTTGCCTGGCTTTATCTTGGTAGGCAATCAAAATACATGGGAGCCCATTTTTTTTTAGTTATTTAAACATTATTAAAATAAAATGAGTGGGTTTCGCTTTAATTATGATTGCCAGCCAAGGTAATGAGCAGGAAGTTGGGGACTGGTATTTGGGTAGGGATACATCTATATATGTATCATACTTTGCATAATAACTAGTGATGAGTGAATTCTGATATATTTGGGGTCAGATTATTTGTGCCGAATATTTCTTACTATATATGTATATGTATATATGTATTTGTGCCAAATAACAAAAGCAATGCAAGTCAACAAAAAAAACAAATACTTTTCAGCTGGACCCGACAAAGAGGTCTGGGGGGCTGAGGAAAAAAGCTTAAATGGATGGAAATGTGCTGAATCTGAATGGGAACAGCATGGAGAAGGTATAAACCTACAAAAAGAACTCCCTTAACAGAAGGGAGAAGGTTTGGTCACAATATATAAAACCTAAAAAAGTACCCCATAATAATAAATAGAAGAATGAAGAAGAGACATAAAAAGACCAGAAACCACAAGATCTTACAAAAAATCATTATAATGTTGCACCTGCTGTGGACGCTATGTATAGAGTGTCACAGATATTTACACCTGCCGGTATTAATGACTCTTCTGCTGCATTGACGAAAACTACAGTGCCTAAGATGCCTTACTCATCTCAGCAATCTGTGAGAGGGAGCAGCAGCTGAAAACAGGACTGATTGTACTGATGTGTGTGAGGGAATTCAGCCATCTTGGAGCAGTGCTAAGAAGATGAGAACTGAAGCTACTGCTCTGTGTGATGCCCAACAACTAAACCAGAAACAACATTACAGCCCAGATAAGCGAAAAGTGAAATTTATTAAATTAGGGAATCACAGAGGAGGGGTGTGGGTGCACAGAATATCAAAATAAGGCAGGACACAAATGATCACAACAATGGTTTGTAAAATTGCAATAGATGATAAGACATAGAAATGTCCAAGACAATTGAAAGCCCATATGTCTGCATATGGAGTGTATCTCCACTTAGGCTCTGCTGAGACCTTGCACCACCACTCTGGTTTGGTCTGTTTGTCCGGAGGACATTTATTCCTATTATTTTTACAGCTTTTTTTGTCTGACTCCTTTATATTGCTATTGTTTGTTTATATCTATCTTACTACTAGTGTCCTGTTCTGGCTGTTAACTGACCATCGGTTTATGGTGGTGGTCAGTACTGGTTATTGATGTTTTGTTATATCTATAATATGGATTCTGAATATGTTCTGGATTAGAATTTTGGAATCTAATTAACCCACAGGATTTTTTCATAAATCTAAATAATCCATTACTGGTCATGCCTATAGCTAGGTCAATTTATTAATTGGTGTATTATAATCTTAGTATATCTTAATCCTGTGTACCGTATATACTCGTGTATAAGCCGACCCGTGTATAAGCCGACCCCCCTACTTTTGCCCCCAAAACCTGGGAAAACCTATTGACTCGTGTATAAGCCGAGGTGGACCCCAGCACAGGTATACAGGCCCCCACAGTGGTATACAGCAGCCTCCCCAGTGGTAGTATACAGCAGCCTCCCCCTGTGGTAGTGTACAGCAGCCTCCCCCTGTGGTAGTATACAGCAGCCACAGAGGTATATACAGCAGCCCCTCTCCTGTGGTAGTATACAGCAGCCCCCCCTGGGGTAGTATACAGCAGTGCCCCCCCTGTGGGTATACACAGCCCCCCCCCCTGTGGGTATACACAGCCCCCCTGTGGGTATACACAGCCCCCCCCCGTTGCTGCCACACACCCTGTAAAAAGAAGCCCTTTCATACTTATCCTTCTGCTGTCACCGCGCGCATCCTCCGCTCTCCTTGCACCCGGCGTCCATCCACTTGACCGCGCACAAGTAATGATGTCATTATTTGTGCGCGGTCACGTGGATGGACGCCGGGTGCAAGGAGAGCGGAGGATGCGCGCGGTGACAGCAGGAGGATAAGTATGAAAGCGCTTCTTTTTACAGGTGTGCAGCAGCAACGGGGGGAGGCTGTGTATACCCACAGGGGAAGCTGTGTATACCCACAGGGGGGGGCTGTGTATACCCACAGGGGGGGGCTGTGTATACCCACAGGGGGGGCATTGCTGTATACTACCCCAGGGGGGCGGAGGAGCGCTGACAGCAATGTAATATGCACCGCTCCCCTGCCGCTGATGGACAGGGGAATGCAGTGCATATTGCATTGCACTAATGAGCGGGAGCACGTGACTGCCCGCTCATTGTACAGCCTCCGCCACCTCCTCCAGCCCCCGGACACCGGCCCCACACAGTCAGCCGTCACTGACTCGTGTATAAGCCGAGGGGGGCACTTTTCAGCACAATTTTTGTGCTGAAAAACTCGGCTTATACAGGAGTATATACGGTATATTATCTTTAGGATTAATTACATGAATACAGGCACTGTAGCACTTTTTTCTTATTTTTGACTGTTATGCAATCATTACTGCTTATTGGGCTTTCAATTGTCTTGGACATTTCTATGTCTTATCATCTATTGCAATTTTACAAACCATTGTTGTGATCATTTGTGTCCTGCCTTATTTTGATATTCTGTGCACCCACACCCCTCCTCTGTGATTCCCTAATTTAATAAATTTCACTTTTTGCTTATTTGGGCTGTAATGTCGTTTCTGGTTTGGTTGTTGGGAGTTAGTAATTATAACGATAGGCCCTCTTTTTTCCCTGCACTCTACACAGTGCAGTTCTAGACTAAGCTATGTCAATGAAAAGATACGTGTTGATCTATTGGTTTCTTGCTCTGTGTGATGATAGACATTTCTACAGTTACATGACAAACTGTTAGTAGGAGCTGTCCCCATCCTCCAGGTTTCTCACTTAAAAGAAGAATTTTGCTGGCTGTTTCTTTCTTTCTCACATAACTGGACCCAGAAGCTCCAGTCGGGAGGGAATATTGCTTTCATTACCTTAAGTGCACCAATGTGCAGCAAGCACGCCAATATCCATGGCAGCTGGAGCCCCAATTTGGCACTTTGTCATTTGCAAGGCTGCAGCTATTTGTAGGTGAGTTGTAGTTAGTTAGGAGTGTGTATCATAAGTTAAAAGGGATAAAGAGAAAAGACAGGGCGCACCACAATTACATTAGTATAAATGCTGGGTGTTTGCGTGCAAAAACAAAGCCAATATAATCAAGAAAAGAAATTGCACATAGAGCAAGCACAACCAACATATTATAAATCACAAAGAAACCTTTATTGAAAACCCAACAACAAATAGCATTTAAATACAATTAAAAAACCATACATTGGTATATATATGAACAAACTTCCAGGTAGAGCCACAGGTATATAACACATATGTGGTGCCCCAGCATCTTGGTTGCCACAGTGATACTGCACCTAATCCACAGGTGTGGTGTCATTGCTCTCAGGTAAGACAGAAACACGAATCTGAGAAACACATTTTACATCCAACAAGATTCCCAACTCCAGGCAAGGAGATGCAGGGAGGAAGGAACCCCTCTAGAGGGCAATCCTCATCTACTGGCTGGGGAAAGGAGTAATTTAGGGGGTGGGAAGACAGTTAGTCTGCTGGAGAGTGAGGAAGAAGAAGAAGAAGCAAGATGGACTTCTAGAGGAGATTAGTCCCAGGGTGGAGTGGGACCAGTGGGTAGGTTACAACGGAACCCTGGCCAGAGGGACCCCAAATCTGCAGCCGCCACACAGGTCATTGGTAGAGGAACTAGCTGCATGAGGGGACCCAATCTGGTGTGAGACTGTACAGTGCTGTGCAAATTAATTGGGGCAAAGCATTTTTTAAGTAAAATCGAAAATTGAGGATACCAGTCAGTGATTCAAACCAGTTTTAACTGCTTTGAACAGGTGTGAGTGTACAACCTTGAGTAACAAAATGTGGTTTGACAGGTTTTAGTCAGAAAATAACAGCTAGCTGCCCCCAGAATATTACACCACTTTTACAGTACCATAAGACCTACCATACTTAAATTGTATTTTACATTGTAAAATGTTAAGAAACCTTTTATCTTCCATTATCACTTTTATATATGGCGAATTAAAAAAAGATAAAAAAAATCCCCCGTAACGTATATTCATACATAGAGCTCTTGCTTTTGTTTTTCCTTTTAGAATTGGGTCGGACATTAGGCTAAGGCCACACCTAGCAGGTCAGTTACGTTTGCTGGATGCAGTAACTGCAGGGGCAAGCCTGCAGTAACAGACAACATTAATGTCAGGTGCTCCAGCAACGTTTTCCTGTGCGCTCTGCTAAAGCGCAGTTCCTGGAGCTTCCTGTGTGGCTGCATCCATAGTAAACATCGGGTTACTATGGAGTAGCGTTGGCTCTGAGCACCCAACGTTAACACTGTCCGTTGCTGCAGGCTTGCCTATGCAGTTACTGCATCCGGCAAATGTAAGTGAAGTGTTAGGTGTGGCCCTAGTCTTATTTATAAATTTTGAAGATCCGTCGCTCATGCATAATTTTTTATTTAGATAGGGCAAACACATTCCTCAGAACTTTACAATACCAGCTACAACATGCCCATTGATATTCCAAGCTTTACCCTCCTCCACCACCACCACATCCACTGAGTCATTTTGCAGCCCTCATTTCAAATTTTGAGAGGGTCAGCAGGTGGCATGAGACCTGATTTTTTTGAGGGCCATCAGGTGGCCCTGTGCCAAACAACTGGAAGGGATTGCCCTCACTCAGACATTAGGGAGGCTCTTCCCTCATTCATAATTGCTATCTAAATATTGGAATACATATTCCCCAGCACTCTACAATGCCAGCTACAACAAGCCGATGGGTAATTTGGGCTTTGCCTCCTCCTCTACCACCACCACCACCACCATGTTGATATGCAGCCCTCATTTCAAATTTTGGGAGGGGTAGAAGGTGGCATGAAACTAGAGCTCTGTGATGGCCCTCAAGTGGCCCTTTACCATACGTCTAACTGCTCTCAACATATATTGGCAAGTCCCTCCCTCATTCATAATTGTTATTTGGATAGTTGAATACATATTCCCTAGCACTTTACAATGCTAACTACATCCTTCCATTTGGAATTTTGGGCTTTACCCTCCTACTATACTGCACCACAACCACCACCACTATGTCATTATGTGGCCATCTCTTCAAATTTTGAGAGGGCCAGCAGGCGGCAAGAAACCTGAGATTTTTTAAGGGTGCTCATGTGGCCGGGTATCATACATTTTGGAGAGTCTGCTCTCACAAATACATTTTGGAGGACCCTCACTCATTCATTTAGGAGGGCCCTACTCCATACAATTTGGAGGGAGCTCACTCACTAATTTAGGAGGGTGCACAGGCAGCCCTCTACTATAAATTGTGCTCCCCTCTCCTCCTCCAGTTCATCAGTCCAGTGAAAACTACCCTTCCACAGTGCCGTGTTAAAGCAGCAACAGGCTTCGCTTAAACTGATGTCTACTTTACTTGATAAACTGCATGTCACAGCTTTGGCGTCCACACTCAATGTCGGCAGTCACATAAATTTGACAAGGGCAAAAGCCGTCCCTCAACCTAAATTTTTGGAGAGCCATCAGATGGCTCTCCTCTAAACATTTTGGAGGGCCCTCACTCATTCATTTAGGAGGGCCCTCAGTTGACCAAATTCCATTTCTTTGGGAGGGCCCATGAATGTTGTAGTCACAATTTTCAGCAATAGCATCATCTGCAATGTTATTACAATAACGTGCATAAGCAAAGCCACAGTTGAAGCCACTGAATGTCATCATTAATTGTAACTCCAACAACTTTTCAATGAACTGAGAGGGGTATAAATAAATGTCATGGACAAGTGCATCTCGATAAATTAGAATATCATCAATAAGTTGATTTAGTTCAGTAATTCAATACATAAAGTGAAATGCATATACTGTATTATATAGTCCTTACAAACAGTAATCTTTTTGAAGTGTTTATTTCTGCTAATGTTGATGATTATGACTTAAAATTTGAATATTACAGTTGTGCTCAAAAGTTTACATAACCCGGCAGATTTTTTTTCTTTCTTAGCCTTTTTTCAGAGAATATAAATGATAACGCAAAAACTTTTTTCACTCATGGTTAGTGGTTGGGTGAAGCCATTTATTGTCAAACTACTGTGTTTTCTCTTTTTAACCTCTTTACGACCAATGACGAGTATACTCGTCATGAAAAGATGTCAGTTCCCGCATCATGACGAGTATACTCGTCATGGCTTTGAACTGTCACTGCTTCTAAACGAACAGTGACAGTTCAATTCTAAAAGCTGTCAGTGACAGCCAAGGGTTAGGGGAAGAGGTGTGGGGACCCCTGTTAGAGGTCCCCACACTCAGAGCGATGTGATCGGTCAGTCAATCTGACCGACCGATCACATCAAGATCACGCAGGGAAATGCATGATCTTTGCAGGAGCCGGGCTGTCAGCTGTGCCCGGCTCCTACAATCGTCCCCTGCTTGTGCCCACTGATGTGCCCGCTCTCCTGCATCACCCCCCCCACTCATTCCCCATGACCCCCCCACTGTGTCTGGCACCCCCCGCTCATCCCCCCTGTCCCCTGCTGTGTCCAGCCCCTCCCCCCCCCGCACTCATCCCTCTTCTTCCCCGCTGTGTCCGGCCCCCCCACTCATCCCTCTTCTCCCCCGCTGTGTCCGGCCCCCCCACTCATCCCTCTTCTCCCCCGCTGTGTCCGGCCCCCCACTCATCCCTCTTCCCCCCCGCTGTGTCCGGCCCCCCCACTCATCCCCCTGTCCCCTGCTGTCACTGTGTCCCCCCACGCTAATCCCCCCTGCTATGTCCGCCCCCGTTCCCCTCCACGCGGTCATCCCTCTTGTTCCCGCCTTGTCCCGGGTCCTCCGCTGTCCCCCCTGTCCCCTACTGATTCTGGGCCCCCCCGCCACCGCTGGTGACCGGCGAGAGGAGGTGATCACCAACCCGGTGAACACCTCTTCCCGCCGCTTCCTCCGCTCACCTCCTCCTGCCGCCGCTGCTGCCTCCTGCCGCCGCTGCTGCCTCCTCCAGTCGCCGCCGCCGACCTCCTCCTGCCGCCACTGCCTCCTCCTGCCGCCGCCCTCCTCCTGCCACCGCTGCTGCCTCCTCCAGCCGCCGCCGCCTCCTCCTGCTGCCACTGCCTCCTCCTGCCGCCGCCGACCTCCTCCTGCCGCCGCTGCCTGCAGGGGGTTCCCTGATCCCCCATCCCCC
This sequence comes from Allobates femoralis, assembly GCA_033576535.1. Taxonomy (NCBI): domain Eukaryota; kingdom Metazoa; phylum Chordata; class Amphibia; order Anura; family Aromobatidae; genus Allobates; species Allobates femoralis. The sequence goes on from JARQOC010000003.1 coordinate 214,831,617, forward strand.
TGCAGGGGGATCCCAGATCCCCCATCCCCCTGCAGGGGGATCCCAGATCCCCCATCCCCCTGCATGGGGATCCCTGATCCCCATCCCCCTGCAGGGGGATCCCTGATCCCCCATCCCCCTGCAGGGGGATCCCTGATCTCCCATCCCCATGCGGGGGAATCCCTGATCCCCCTGCAGGGGGATCCCTGATCCCCCATCCCCCTGCATGGGGATCAAACTGCAGAAAGAGATCTGACAGCCCAGGTGCAGTGATCCAGTAGATCACTGTGCCCAATTTGTCAGATTGCTTTCTACATCTTGATCCACATGCAGGGGGATTCCCCTGCATGGGGATTGAGCTGCAAAAAGCAATCTGGCAGCTCGGGTGCAGTGATCCAGTGGATCACTGAAACCAAGCTGTCAGATTGTTTTCTGCAGCTTGCTCTCCATGCAGGGGAATCCGATTGAGCTGCAGAAAGCAATCTTGACAACTCGGGCGCAGTGATTTAAAACTTTGCAGTGATCCACTGGATCACTGAAACCAAGCTGTCAGATTGTTTTCTGCAGCTTGCTATCCATGCAGGGGATTCCCCTTGCATGGGGATTGAGCTGCAGAAAACAATCTGACAGCTCGGGCGCAGTGATCCAGTGGATCACTGAAACCAAGCTGTCAGATTGTTTTCTGCAGCTTGCTCTTCATGCAGGGGAATCCCCTTGCATGGTGATTGAGCTGCAGAAAGCAATCTGACAGTTTGTGCGCAGTGGTCCAAACTGTGCAGTGATCCACTGCACAGTGATCCGGGCTTTCAGACCACTGCGCCCAAGCTGTCAGATCACTTTCTGCAGCTTGCTCTCCATGCAGGTGATTCCCCTTGCATGGGGATCGGGCTGCAGAAAGCAATCTTGCAGCCCCGGCACGGCACCCGGGCTGCCAGATTGCTGCTCTGCAGTCCGATCCTCCTGCATGAGGATCGATCTGCAGAAAGCGATCACGCAGCCTCCGGCGCTGCACCCGGGCTACCAGATCGCTGCTCTGCAGTCCGATCCTCCTGCATAGGGATCAAGCTGCAGAAAGCAATCTCGCAGCCCCAGCGCTGCACCTGAGCTGCCAGATCGCTGCTCTGCAGTCCGATCCGTCTGCATGCAGATTAAGCTGCAGATAGCGATCTGACAGCCCGGGTGCAGTGATCCACTATGTGGATCACTGCACCCGGGCTGTCAGATCGCTACTTTGCAGTCCGATCCTCCTGCATGGCGATCATGGGACCTTCGTTGTGGACTACGTCGGAGACGATCGAGCGTCGTGGGACCTTCGTTGTGGACTACGTCGGATCTTTTTACAATAAAGATGGAGTCTAAATTTTGTTTGTGTTTTTTTTCAAAATAAAAATATTTTTCTCTGTGTGTATTTATTGACTACTTATCAGAGATTCCTAATGGCGGGTCTAACATTGGCCCAATATTATGAATCTCGGGCTTAGTGCCAGCTGCCAATAAAAAGCTGGCATTAACCCCTTTATTACCCAGTTTGCCACCGGCACCAGGGCAACTGGAAGAGCATGGGTACAGCGCCAGAAAATGGTGCTTCAATGAATGCGCCATTTTCTGGGGCGGCTGCGGGCTGCAATTCGCAGCATGGGGGACCCAGACCGCTTGGGCCTTTCCATGCTGAGGATTCCAGCCCCCAGCTGCCTAGTTGTACCTGGCTGGGCCAAAAATATGGCGGAGCCCTACGTCTTTTTTTTTTCTAGAATTAGTTCTAGAAATAAAAAAAAATGGGCTTCGCTGTATTTTTGGCTGCAGCCAGGTACAACGAGGCAGCTGGGGGTTGCTGGCAGTCTGTAGCTGCCAAGTTGTACCTGGCTGGACCACAAATATGGCGGAGCCCTACGTCATTTTTTTTTCTAAAATTAGTTCTAGAAATAAAAAAAAATGGGCTTCGCTGTATTTTTGGTTGCAGCCAGGTACAACGAGGCAGCTGGGGGTTGCTGGCAGTCTGTAGCTGCCAAGTTGTACCAGGCTGGACCAAAAATATGGCGGAGCCCTACGTCATTTTTTTTTTCTTCTAGAATTAGTTCTAGAAATAAAAAAAAGCCTTCGCTGTATTTGTAGCCAGCCATGTACAACTTGGTAGCTGGCTGACTGGAATCCTCAGCGTGGAGAGACTCAAATGTTGTGGGTCCCCCATGCTGCAAATTTCAACCCACAGCCACCCAAGAAAATAGCGCATTCATTAGAGGCGGCATTTTCTGGTGCTGTACCCCAACTCTACCAGTTGCCCTTGTGCTGGTGGCACACGGGTTCTCCATATGCGACATGGTGTCCGCTAACAATTTCAATAGAAAATTAGCTCCAATTGTGAGCGGAAACCATGTCGGGTATGGAGAGAGCCCCTCCCTGTGTGCCTGAACATTGGAGCTCCCCACAAGTGACCCCATTTTGGAAACTAGACCCCCAAAGGAACGTATCTTTATGCATAGTGAGCACTTTGAACTCCCAGATGCTTCACAAATTCATCCATAAAAATGAAAAAGCACGTTTTTTTCCACAAAAAGTTTCTTTTTTCATTTATACGGATCAATTTGTGAAGCACCTGGGGGTTCAAAGTGCTCTCTATGCATCTAGATACGTTCCTTGTGTGGTCTAGTTTCCAAAATGGGGTCAATTGTGGGGAGCTCCAATGTTTAGGCACATAGGGGCTCTTCATATCCTACAAGGTGTCCGCTAACAATTCCAATTGTTAGTGGACACCATGTTGCGTATGGAGAGCCCCTGTGTGTCTCCACATTGGAGCTCCCCCACAAGTGACCCCATTTTGGAAACTAGACCCCCAAAGGACTATATCTAGATGCATAGTGAGCACTTTGAACCCCCAGATGCTTCACAAATTGATCCGTAATAATGAAAAAAGAAATTATTTGTGGAAAAAAAGTGCTTTTTTCATTTTTACGGATGAATTTCTGAAGCACCTGGGGGTTCAAAGTGCTCACTATGCATAAAGATACGTTCCTTTGGGGGTCTAGTTTCCAAAATGGGGTCACTTGTGGGGGAGCTCCAATGTGGAGACACACGGGGACCCTCCAAACGCGACATGGTGTCCGCTAACAAATTGAGCTCATTTTCCATTCAAATTGTTAGCGGACACCATGTCGCGTTTGGAGGGTCCCGGTGTGTCTCCATATTGGAGCTCCCCCACAAGTGACCCCATTTTGGAAACTAGACCCCCTAAGGAACGTATTTAGATGCATAGTGAGCACTTTGAACCCCCATATGCTTCAGAAATTCATCCGTAAAAATGAAAAAGCACTTTTTTTTCCACACAAATTTTCTTTTTTCATTATTATGGATCAATTTGTGAAGCATCTGGGGGTTCAAAGTGCTCACTATGCATCTAGATATGTTCCTTAGGGGGTCTAGTTTCCGAAATGGGGTCACTTGTGGGGGAGCTCCAATGTGGACACCCACAGGGACCCTTCAAACGCGACATGGTGTCAGCTAACAATTTGAGCTCATTTTCCATTCAAATTATTAGCGGACACCATGTCGCGTTTGGAGGGCCCCAGTGTGTCTCCACATTGGAGCTCCCCCACAAGTGACCCCATTTCGGAAACTAGACCCCCTAAGGAACATATCTAGATGCATAGTGAGCACTTTCAATCCCCAGGTGCTTCACAAATTCATCAATAAAAATGAAAAAGCACTTTTTTTTTCCACACAAATTTTCTTTTTTCATTTTTACAGATCAATTTGTGAAGCACCTGGGGTAGAAAGTGCTCACTATGCATCTAGATATGTTCCTTTGGGGGTGTAGTTTCCAAAATGGGGTCACTTGTGGGGGAGCTCCAATGTGGAGACACACGGGGACCCTCCAAACGCGACATGGTGTCCGCTAACAATTTGAATGGAAAATGAGCTCAAATTGTAAGCGGACACCATGTCATGTTTGGAGGGTCCCTGTGTGTCTCCACATTGGAGCTCCCCCACAAGTGACCCTATTTTGGAAACTAGACCCCCAAAGGAACATATCTAGGTACATAGTGAGCACTTTGAACCCCCAGATGCTTCACAAATTGATCCGTAATAATGAAAAAATAATTTTTTAGTGGAAAAAAAAGTGCCTTTTAATTTTTACGGATGAATTTCTGAAGCATATGGGGGTTCAAAGTGCTCACTATGCATCTAGATACGTTCCTTCAGGGGTCTAGTTTCCAAAATGGGGTCACTTGTGGGGGAGCTCCAATGTGGAGATACACAGGGACCCTCCAAACGCGACATGGTGTCCGCTAACAATTTGAGCTCATTTTCCATTCAAATTGTTAGCGGACACCATGTCGTGTATGGAGGGTCCCCGTGTGTCTCCACATTGGAGCTCCCCCACAAATGACCCCATTTTGGAAACTAGACCCCCTAAGAAAGGTATCTAGATGCATAGTGAGCACTTTGAACCCTCAGATGCTTCACAAATTCATTCATAAAAATTAAAAAAAACACTTTTTTTTCACAAAAAAATTCTTTTTGCCTACATTTTTTCAGTTTCACATGGGCAAAGGGATAAAATACATCCCAAAATTTGTTGGGCAATTTCTCCTGAGTACACCGATACCTTATATGTGGTCATAAACCACTGTTTGGGCGCACGGCAGGGGTCAGAAGTGAAGGAGCGCCATTTCACTTCTTGAACGGAAAATTGGCTCTAAAATTCAAATTGCGCTCCCTCCCTTCTGAGCCCTGCCGTACGCCCAAACAGTGGTTTATGACCACATATGAGGTATCGGTGTACTCAGGAGAAATTGCCCAACAAATTTTAGGATGCATTTTATCCTGTTGACCATGTGAAAATGAAAAAATTGAGGCTAAAAAACATTTTTGTTACAAAAATTAAAATGTCCATTTTTTCCTTCAACTTTATTTTAGTTCCTGTGAAGCACCTGAAGGGTTAATAATCTTCTTCAATATAGTTTTGAGTAGATTGAGGGGTGCAGTTTTTGGAATGGTGTCACTTTTGGGTGTTTTCTGTCATGTACACCCCTCAAAGAGACTTCAAATGTGATGTGGTCACTAAAAAATTGGTTTTGTAAATTTTGCTGGAAAAATGAATAATTGCTGATGAACTTTGAACCCTTATAACGTCCTACCAAATTTTTTTTTTTCTTCCAAAATTTTGCTGATGTGAAGTAGACATGTGGGACATGTTATTTATTAACTATTTTGTGGCACATAACTCTCTGGTTTAGCAGAATAAAAATTAAAAATTTTAAAATTGCTAAATTTTCAAAATTTTTGCCAAATTTTTTATTTTTTCACAAATAAACACAAAAATTATCGACCTAAATTTAATACTAACATGAAGCCCAATATGTCACGAAAAAACAATCTCAGAATCGCTAGGATCCGTTGAAGCGTTCCAGAGATATTACCTCATAAAGGGAGAGTGGTCAGAATTACAAAAAATGGTCCGGTCATTAAGCTGCAAAGTGACTCGGTCCTTAAGGGGTTAAATCATAATGACAACCAAAAACATTTAAATGACCCTGATGAAAAGTTCACATATCCTGGTGATTTTGGCCTGATAACAAGCACAGAAGTTTAAAAAGATGGGTTTGAATGGCTAATAAAGATTACATTCTCACATCTGACTTGTTTGCTTGCAATCAGTGTGCGTGCATAAAAGCTGAGTGAGTTTCTGGGATCAAAACTCTTGCATCTTTCATCCATTCATTGACATTTCTGGATTGTGAGTCATGGGGAAAGCAAAAGAATTGTCAATGGATCTACGGGAAAAGATAGTTGAACTGTATGAAACAGGAAAGGGATACAAAGCAATTGATAATGCCAGTCAACAGTGCTCAAACTGTGATTAACCAATGGAAAATCAAAGGCTCTGTAAAAACCAAACCACGATCAGGTAGACCAACAAAAATATTTGGCCACAAGTGCCAGGAAAAATGTTCGGGGTGCAAAGAAAAACCTACTAATAAAATTAGCTGAAACCCAGAACTCACTGAAAACTAATGGTGTGGCTGTTTCAAGATGCATAATAAGAAGGCACTTGAAGAAAAATTGGCTGCATGGTCGAGTCATCAGAAGAGAGCCATTACTGCGCAAATACCACAAAGTATCTCACCGACAATATGACAAGCAGCACAGAGACAAGTCTCCAAATTTCAGGAACAAGGCAATTTGGAGTGATGAGACCAAAATCAAACTGTTTGGCCACAACCATAAATGTTACAATTGGAGAGGTGTCAAAAAGGCCTATATTGAAAGTAACACCATTCCTACTGTAAAGCATGTTGGTGGATCACTAATGATGTGGGGATGTGTGAGCTATATATAGGCACAGGAAACTTGGTAAATGTTGAAGGAAATATGACAGCAGCATCTTATCAGCAAATACTGGAGGCAAATGTGCACTCATCAGCCCAGAAGCTGCACGATGGACATACTTAGTCATTCCAACATGTCAACCATCCAAATCACAAGGCCAAGTAGACCTTTAATAGGCTACAGCAGAACAAAGTGAAGGATTTTGGAGTGGCCACCTCAGTCTCCTGAACTCAATATCATTGAGCCACTCTTGGGAGAACTCAAAGAGTGCAGTTCATGCAAGAAAACCCAGGAATTTACTGGAATTGGAGATTTTTTGCCAAGAAGAATGGACAGCTTTTCCCTCTGAGAAAATTAAGAGCCTCATCTACAACTATCACAAAACTTCAAGCTGTCATTGTTGTTAGAGGGGGCAATAGACGGTATTAAGAACTTTTGATCAGAGTCATTTGAATATTTTTGGTTGTCATTATGATTTAAAAAGAGAAAAAAAGTAGTTTGACAATAAATGGCTTCACCCAACTACTAACTATGAGTGGGAAATGCTTTTGTGTTATCATTCATATTCTCTGAAAAAAGGCCAAGAAAGCAAAAAATCTGTCAGGGTATGTAAACTTTGAGCAAAACTGTACTGTATGTAAGTCCAACTGAAATAATGATTTTTAAAACATAAATGTTGGCCTACTGAAAAGTATATACAGTAAATGCACTCAATACGTGGTCCAAGCTGCTTTTGCATGACTTCCTGCATCAATGTGGTGTGGCATGGAGGAGATCAGCCTGTGGCACTGCTGAGGTGTTATGAAAGCCCAGGTTGCTTTGATAGAAGCCTTCAGTTTGTCTGCATTTTTGTGTCTGGTGTTTCCAATATTCCTCTTCACAATACCCCATAGATTCTCTCTGGGGTTTAGGTCAGGCGAGTTTGCTGGTCAATCAAGCACAGTGACAACGTAGCTATTTAACCAGGTATTGGTACTTTTGGCAGTGTGGACAGGTGCCAAGTCCTGTTGGAAAATGAAATCTCCATCTCCAAAAGCTTGTCAGCAAAGGGAAGCATGAAGAGCTCTAAAATTTCCTGGTAGATGGCAGCGATGACTTTGACCTTGATAAAACACAGTACCAGATGATATGAATCCCCAAACCATCACTGATTGTGGAAACGTCCCACTATATCTCAAGCAGCTTGGATTGTGTGCCTCTCCACTCTTCTTCCAGATTCTAGGACCTTGATTTCCAAATGAAAAGAAATATTTACTTTCATCTGAAAACAACACCTTGGAACACTGAGTAACAGTCCAGTTCTTTTTCACCTTGGCCTAGGTAAGATGCTTCTTGGGTTGTCTATTGGTTATGAGTGCCTTGACACAAGGAATGTGACAGTTGTAGTACATGTCCTGGATATGTCTTTGTGTGGTGGCTCTTGAAGCACTAACTCCAGCAGCAGTCCACTTCTTGTGAATGTTCCCCAAATTTTTGAATGGCCTTTTCTTAACAATCCTTACAAGGCTGCAGTTATTTTGGTTGCTTGCGTACCTTTTTCTATCACACATTTTCCTTCCACTCAACTTTCCATTAATATGCTTGGATACAGCTCTCTGTGAAGAATGAAAGAAGTTCTGGAGACAGGAGTGGGAGGTTCATATTATAGATTATGTTAGTTTTAGGTCATTAGTAGAAAAGAGAGGATGGGTAAGATGGTAGACTGAAATAAGGGAGAAGAAGCGGGGTGATATAAAACTGTGGATGGCTTTGTATTTTGCTTGTTAATACTTACCTCTCCTTGACTCTCCCTGTTCTTTCCTGCTACCATCAGTACTCCGATTGTTTCTTTAATCAGAAGTTCTCTATTTTTTCCTTTATTTTCTATCCTTCCATCTATGTCTTGTGTTCACAAGACCCCAAACCATTACGTTGAGAGTGATGGACAGTGATGACATGCCTCATGCTAAGTGCAATCATGTGAAGCGTAGCAGACATTGCAAACTTTTTTAAAATTGAGGTACATCCAGTTCGCCTTAAGTCATTTGGCTCATCTTTAGTAGTTAATATAAAAGAAAATACTGTAGCTCTATTTTGTTTGAAAAGGGTTATCGAAATATTCACATGCACCATGAATACCTTTCATTTAACTTTTCATCTAGAAAGGTAATTAACTGGACAAACAGAGCTATAAAACTTGCCAAGTTACGCAATTTTGGAATAAAAAAAGTTTTGTAAATATTCTGGACCCTGGGATAAGTTTTTAAAACAAATGATTAGCTGATAACTGTAAATACCCTTTACACAGAATAATGGAGCATGACATGTTTAAATATTAATAGTTATTTCCAATTTCTGCATGTAAACAACCATAAAGAGGCTTGAGACATTCATCCTAAACAATGCAGAGCATTCATTGAAGTTGTACGCTTTCTTAACCTTTTCGCACCAGAGCCTATTTTTGCATTCAAAAATGGGATAATTTTTCAATTCTGACCTGAGTCACTTACAAAGGTTATAGCGCTGGAACACTTCAGTGGATCCTAGTGATTCCGAGACTCTTTTTTCGTGACAAATTGGACTTCATGTTAGTGGTAACTTTAGGATGATTCTTTTTGTGTTTATTTGTGGGAAAAAATGGTAAACGGTGTATTGGAGAAAATTTCACAGTTTTGAACTTTTTTGAATTTTTATGCCCTTAAACCAGAGAGTTAAAATAGTTAATACCTAACATTTCCAATATGTCTACTTTACGGCAACATAATTTTTGAAACATAATATTTAGAAGTTAAAAGGGTTCAAAGTTTGTCAGCAATTTTTCATTTTTCCCACAAAAATTTACCAAAATCAATTTTTTAGGGACCACATCCCATCTGAAGTGACTGTGATTGGCATATGTGACAGAAAATACTCTAAGTGACACTATTCCAAAATCTGCACCCCACAAAGTGCCCAAAACCACATTCAAGACGTTTATTAACCCTTCAGGTGTCTCACAGGAATTAAAGCTAGGTGGAAGAAAATAACAAAACTTTTCTTTTTTCAAACAAAAATGATATTTTATTCCCCAAATTTTACATTTTCACAAGGAAACAGGAAAAAATGGACCCCATTATTTGTTGAGCAACATCTTCTGAGTATGCTGACCCCCCCCATATGTGGTGGAAAATCACTGTTTGGACACATGGGAGAGCTTGGAATTCAAGGCGTGCCATTTGACTCTTGAAAGTCAAAATTGGTAGGAATTATTGGTAGACACTATGTCACATTTTTAAAGCCTCAGATGTGCCTAAATAGTTGAACTTCACCACAACTGACCCTATTTTGTAAACTAAACCCCGTCTAGGAACTCTAGATATGTAGTGAGCACCTTGAACACCCAGGGGATTTACAGAATTTTAGAGCGTTGAGCCATGAAAAGAACAGTATAAAATTACATTTTTCCAACAAAAGTGTTCTTTTAGCTCCAAATTTTGTATTTTCAAAGGTGCACAAAACTGTAGTTGACCGTACTTTCTGTACACCTAAACAGATGTGCCAAATAATGGATGCTGCCAGACCACTGGTCAGATGGGAGTTCAAAATTACTCCCTCTGCCTCATTTCAGTGAATTATCAATTGGGAATTTTGTCTGAATTATGGTTTTCAGAGATTTGAATGCTCAGGCCAGAGCCCAGGATTGCTGTGAGCCATGCCGTACTGTCATCTTTGGGAGACAGAATAAACAAATCAATAGTATTGGAAGGATTGGCTTTATTTTTGCATAGTTCACCTTGCAGTATAAGTGATATGACAGCATTATTCATCAGGTCATTATGATCATGACAATACCAGATGTATATAGGTTCTTATTAGGTTTGGAAACTATGACACTAAAAATGCTTTGAGTTATGAATTATGTGAGGGATGATTTTTGTTGAACATGATATTTTCAGCAATACCATCTTTATTCATGTTCAACTTTTTATCATGTTTGCTTCACTTTTTTTGGGGTGGTAGGATGAAAAAAAATCATTTCTTGCCACAGGTTTTATTTATTTTTCTGATGCTGATTGTTGAAGGAGTTAAATTGTGTGACAATTTTATAGACCTTGTTCAGGAAGTGGTGATACCAAATATGTGGGGTTTTTTTGTTTATTTTTGTTTTTAAACTAATAAATGTATTTATTTGTATAATATTT